>APFE030822542.1:117482-141247 GCA_000404065.3 Pinus taeda
CATCGAGATAGAAGATCACATCGAGCATCAAGAAATGAATCCGACCATATCTTGTAAAGGATCGGAAGAAATTATCACTCCTCAAATTCTAGACATAGAAGGACATATCAAGAAGAAAAAGGTTCAAGCAGTGAAAGATCACATCGAGCATCAACAACAAGTTCTCCAACTTTTAAAGGATAACGCCACTTTGGTGCAAAATCGAATGAAACAACAGGTAGATAACATCATAGTGAAAAATGTTTTGATGTAGGTGATTGGGTATTTTTACTGCTACATCTCAAGCAAGCTATTTATGAGAAGGAAATGTTGGCAATACTATATGCACTTAAAAATTGGCGACCTTACCGAATGGGAAGACTCTTCAAGGATGAGGATGTGGAAGCATTGTTTGGTGCTATTTCTATTATCCAACCAGATTGGACAAACGAAGCAAGGGATGAATGGAAGAAGGACGAAGAAGTATGGCCACTTATTCAAAAGTTGAAAAAGGGTCTTAATTTCCAAACAAATATTGCTTTGAAATTCTTAAAGATGGAAGGAACTATATTGGAAACCTAAACCAGTCACAGAAACAAGAACCCAACAGTATGAAGTGATCAATTTTCAGAGTATTCTCATTCAGTGGGAAGGAACTTACCCCGCTAAAAGATTTCCACATGGGAGGGCAAAATTTATATAGAAGGCATCAAAGAATACTCAGTGTTTTAGACAACACTTTTTCTGAAGGAGAGGGGCATGTTAGGCCCCTTACTACTAGTGTACTCCTGTTGTTATTAGTACAAACCCACTTATTAGATAATTGTACCCACGTTGTGCCACTATTGGTTACTATTGTCCCCATAGAGCCACTATTGTTATTATTGTGGCCCTTACATTATTTTGTTATTCGGCTCTGATATGTATGACCCCTTAGACTCCTATATATAGAAATGAGGTCATTTCATTTGTATCATCCAAGAATTGTTCATTTATGTAATGTAAAGGAGGTTGCCCCCTCGAAGAGGTTGAATTCTAAGGCGTTGATCTATTTTTTCTTGAGCTGGTTTCATAATAGTTTCTTAATGAAAACATGCTTATAATTTTGCAAAGGAAATATTAGAGCCATAAAAGATTCAATACATAAGATGAAAATCACAATGAAATCTCAATTCTACAACAATGGCAAAATGCAAGAAAATAAAATAAAATTGCACAAAATCACCATAGAATCACAAGAGAAAATTCCTTCCAATCGTAATAGACTCCCCAAGACAATGTGCTCAATCAATGCTCCATCATGTCCAAGAGAAAAGAGAACAACAATGCACACTTTTTCACTAATGAGTAAGTGTTACAATGAGTTGTCTCAAAATCAACCTTATTTATAGGAGGGCAACCAAGTCTATTTATGAATAAAATTGACTAAAATACTTAAAACTAATACAATATGTGATTACAAGTTATGTTACATGTTAATCTAAAAGATAGTTAACTCAATGATAAAAAACATAACAATAAGCCTCTTTTTAACCCATACATGTGAGTAAAAAAGCCTTGAAGTGTGACATCATTCTCTAAAAATGAATATCTCCATCAAAAAATGTCATGGATGGGTTAACGAGTGCTCTTCATTCAAATTGGCCTTCCCCTCATCAACAAGGTGTCCAATCATCAAGTAAAACCTTCCTCATCACTATCTCACCATCAACCAAGTCCATGTCATCACTCGAAGTCACATTTGTTTAAGAAAGTGTAACTAGGTTCGTATTTACAAATGTAATTTTGATCTTTGTACTTGTCAAGAAAAGGAAATATTATTTTTGTAAACTATAAGAATAAGTTTCTGGCTCATTCCATAGGTCTAGGAAAGTGAAAGAGTCAAAGACGTGTAAAGAGCTCTTCTTAAGCATATATGTAATGTATACAAGTCTATAAAATGGTGTCTAATAGCCCTCTAATAATGACGAGCACAATCCTCTTCGTGTCGGCCAACAGATGAATTAAATAGAAGTCATGACGGCTTGCAAAAGGAGTCACAACGGTTCAATTGGTCAAGTCGGCTTAATATGGAGACATAACCACTATATATACCCAACTTGGGTAACCGCAAAAGAGCATAATAGAAACTCACATTTCTCTGAGATTATTCGATTGGGTACAAGTCTGCAATTCGCATTACAAGCGGGCACAAATTCGGACTTCTTTGCAACTTCGGGTGAGGACAGAGACTTGCATTCTCTATGACTTTTGGATGGTTACATGATGGGTACAAGTCTGAGATCCTCGTAGTTCGAATGGAAAAACAGTGAGGCAATTTCGGATGGATGCCACATAGATATAGTCTCAGGTGTGATAAAGGTGGTCTCAGGTCTTTGTGTCGACATATAGCCATGATCTCAATATACCTTATGAATAGTCCTCATAGTGACACACACTATCTCAACATACATATTGTCTTGACATAATACTCTATCAACATACTTAACACAACCATGTTCTTGGCATAATAGTCTTGATCATAATCCTATCGAAGACTAAATCATGATGAAGATCTCAGAGCATTACATGAACCAAGGCCATGATGAAGAATTGTATGATGACCTCGTTGATATGGTGAAGATCTCTATGAAGATGCAATAGTGATATTCTCAGTGATGGCAGCAGTAATGAAGATCTCAGTAGTGCAGTGATGATGATCTCAGCGATGACATAGAAGAGGATTGTTGTCTTGGTCTTGGAGTGGCTCAGTAAGTCAAGGGTCATGGTCTTGGTATTCGTCAATTGGAATCTCTATAAGAAGAATTTTGTGTGGGTTTTCCTCTCCAAGAGGGAGAGGTTTTGGCCCTAGTAGAAAGCCAACATTTTGTGTTCTTATCTTTTTATTATGGTAGCTATTTGATGAATTAAAGAAGACACACTAACATTAAAGAATATGCTAATAAGCTAAATGTTAAATATCTCACAAATAGTTATCATGCTAAGAAGAATCTCATTAACTCCATGCTCTAGATTCTTAAACAACATTAAGGGGATATTACAGGCCTAGGGCATGATGTCATTATCCAAAGAAGTGTATCATCCCCTTTAGAGGGGTCTCAAGTCATTATCATCATCAAAGTAGTTTAGAAACAGGGTAACATCCATCAAGAAGGTGCAATGCTAACCTGGGGTGTCATCTATGGGGTACTTTAGCTCTTTGGCTAACATCATGGCTCAAATGTACAATGTTTTAGGCTTTGGCAGGAGAAGAGTAGGTCATCACCGGTGATGGATACGTCCCAAAGTCAACACTCCTCAAAAGGTGGTCAATGTCCTAGCTATGGTGCTCGAAATGGTCACTAAATGGTGTTAAATGTCCTTTTTGAAATGTTGGAGAAACATCATATAATCACTTAAGGGATCGCAGTTGTACCTGGGAGTAAACATTTGAAACATATGCTCAAAATCAAGTGAAAACATTATCATAGGTAAAATAATCATAAGAGTGTCATAGTAGATCATATTTAATGCAAAATTCATCAAATTACTTCACACAAGCATCATCTACAAATATCTTCCTAGCTTATGATTTGTAAATAAGTTATCATGGTTAGATATGGGAGGGTTATCAGAAGTCCTTGTTAGGTGCTTCCAACCTTGAGGGGAGAACAATTCCTAAGTTGACCCAATAATTAGCAAGTGCAAATGGTTGTTGATATATGGTAAGGGTTTACTTAATGGAGGATGTGGTAGTCTTTGCACCAACTATGAAATTACATCATCCTTAAGCATTATGATGTAAAAAGGGAGCGGTCATGGCACCTGATTTACCCCTTTCCTCAGTGTACTTTTACTACCCCTTTGGTGCACCTTTTTATTTATTATTTTTCTTTCCCTTGCATAGCTCATGTTAAGAGCTTTCATTTATGCATCATTGAGCCCTTTAAGATGATGTGGTTTATTGTTCATTAGGGTTGGGATACTCATAGTTCCTTTCATTTTGATAGTTGATGCATTAGCCAAGTATTAGGTGAGGGCTAATGAGGGGGGTCGAGCTGAGGCTAGGCTTTTATCCACACACTTCATTATATCTGAGCCAATATTTTGCATTTTATCATTATGGCTCATGCTATTTCTCTTTTTCTACTACATCAACCTATTAGGGTAACTTTTCCAAGTCCCTATTCAAGGATGAGGAAAACAATGAACCAATACTAATGGTAAATAACAACCAACCCAAAGATGGGATGTGGATAGAAGCGATAAATGGGAAGTGTTAAGGATGGATTATCATGGACATGCAATATCAATCAATATCCCCTATTTGTGCCCCTCTTGGATAGTAGAAATAAAATCCTCAAGGAAGGCCACACTAGACTATGTGGGATAACCACCTAGGTGAAGCATGGGAACAAGAATGCAACCAAAAGAAGTGTATCATCCAATTCAAGTTGTGATCCATACTAGAGTGCCCTTAAACATTAAATGAAAGCACTTGATTATAAATGGTTGCTATACCTTAGAATAGATGACCCAGATTCATGTGATGAATAAGCTAGATGGAATAAAGCACCAACTAGAGCATGGATGGAAGGCCTTTGAGGCTAGCTATCTATGGATCATCATAGGGTTGTTGGTTGGCAAACTGAACAAATAAGATACAATTTTTTCTCATAAGGCTTACCCACTTGGGTGGGTAACAAGCCCCACATGGTTTGGAGCTTGCAAAAGCTCCTTGACTAACAAGGAGTTTCTAAAAGTTCCTAGATGAACATGGAGTTTCTAGAAGCTCCCAAAAACAAGGGAGTGCCCAAATCAAGCTTCTAAAAATCTCCTAAGCTCCCAAAGAAGCTCATGACAAAAGGAAGGGTTTTCAACAAGCTCCAAAGCTCTAAAGAGTGAGGATATGACGAATATGGGGTAATCAACTCTTAGGATCTGTACTGATACTATTATGACCACCCCCTCCCCCACCCCCCCCCCCCCCCCAATCAAAGCCACATAATTATTCTATTATGAGTTTGCATGTGTACCCACTCTGATGAAGCCCAAACTCAGACCACAACCATATTTGGTCAAGAGAGCTCCATGAAAATAGAACATGAGACACACACAATGTGATGGTCTATCCACCTAAGTTAATGACTCCCTTTTGAAAGGAGGGTTGTTAATCAAGTTTTACCATGCCCAAATGGGGGACAAAGAACTATGTTATTACCAACATACACATGCACACTACCACCAAAGCGAAGGTTAAGCCCTAACCTACTTTGATCAAGGAAACTCTAGAGGAATAGAACATGAGGGACACACAATGTGAAGTGACTTAGTAGGATTCTTTGTCCCCTTGAACTAGTGAAACACTTAGAAAGGGGATCACTAGACCAACCTTCAAACCACAACCCACTAGTCATAGACCAAGAGCTACTATATTACTAGAATATGCACACACTCTCTCCTGCTAGGCCCAGAGTTGAACATAGCACACTTTAGTCAAGAGACTTTCATGAGAATAGAGGATGAAACACGCATAATGTGAAGTGACTTGGCGAGATGGTTTATCCCCTTGAGACAATGACTTCCTCTAAAAATGGGATCACTGAATCAATGTTAAGGCCACTACCCCTCAATTAGGTACTAAGAGTTGCTTTATTACTTGTGTACACATGCACTTACTCCTATTGAGCCCATGGTTAGCCCACAATATTGGTCAAGAGACTATAACATTAGACACAAATAATGGGAAGTGAATCAACAAGATGATTTAACTATGTGAGCTAATGACTCCCTCTCAAAATGGGATTGCTAAATGAATTATGACCACCTTTCCCCAATCAAGGACTTGGATTTGTTTTATTACTAATGTATACACATGCCCACTCCTATCAAGCCTAAGATTGGGACATAGTATGCTTTGGTCAAGAGACTTCCACAGAAATAAAATACAAGAGACCCACAATGTTAAGTGACTTGGTGAGATGGTCTATTTACTGAAGTCAACATCTCCCTCTAAAAGGATACCACTAAACCAACCTTAAAACTACTACCCTCCAATTAGAGACCAAGAGCCACTTCATTACCAATGTATGCACATACACACTCCCACTAGCTCAAGTTTGGGCCACAATGTGCTTTGGCCAAGAGACCTCCATGGTAATAGAACATGATATAGAAATAAAGTGAAGTGACTTAGTGGGATGATCTGTTTACCTTAGTTAATGACTCCATCCAAAATGGGGATTGTTAGGCTAGCCTTAAGACCACCACCTCTAATTAGGGATGAAGAACTACTTTATTATTCTTGTATACACTCCTACTAGGCAATAGCCCGCTTTGGCATGAAATGACTTAGTGGGATGGTCTTCCACTTGAGTCAATGACTCTCTCTAAAAAGGGGATAGTTAGACCAACCTTAAGACCACCACATCCCAATTTAGGACCAACGATCACTTTATTACTACCATATGCATCCCACTTCCATTGGGCCCTAGGTCAAACAACACCACATTGTTCAAAAGAACTCCATGGGATTAAAACATGAAACACACACAATGTGAAGGGAATTAGTGGGATGGTTTGTCAACCTACGCCAACTACTTTCTCTAAAATTTGGATCTCTAGATCCCACCTTAAGACCACCACCTCCTCAATTGGGGACTAAGAATCAATCTATCATTGAATTACCCCTCCATTTTCAAATTTCATATGTCAACCTATTTTATATTTTGATATGGTTTGGACAACCACTAGAGTGGTGAGATTGATCAAACCCAATATTATGTATGTCATTGAGACATATTGTGACATTATGAATAAGAGGTGGACATTGTTATGACATGAAGTCATGAACCTATATTTATGAATATACTTATGTTGTTATATGACGCCAATAGATTTTTGGGGTTTACCATGCTTTACACTTTTATGGCTTCAACGTATGACCCTATGGAAGCATGCTATCTCTTATGTTGATAATTACATTGGTCAAATTGTTAAACACTTAATTCATATACATTGTAAGTGCATACTCCAATGGGTGTGTTGATTGATATTCAGGCTCGAATGGATATTGACTAACTATCAACAAGTTATAGAGCTTTGGTGATGATGATGATAGTGAGGAGGTTATTTCACCATTGATCGGTGTTATGTACATTTGATGACAATGATGATAATGAGAAGGTTATCTCATGGATCAAATGTGCAATAGCCTCCTCAATGTCATCACCATCATCCTTGATTTATGATATGTATATTTGATGTTGAAGATGACAATGAGGTCATCACACACAATGAATATCATTATATATGTGTGTCAATATTATAGTATGTTTATTGTTTAACATTGCGTCATGTAGGATACAGGGGCTTGCTTGGGGAATTATAGATGATAAAGGTTAGGGGTTTGAAGGGTGTTCCCTTTGACTAGGTATGGGATTTCTATGAGGTGTGGAGATCCATTCCCATTGAGTTCTTTGTTATGAACCTTGGAATTGAGGGATTTAACAAGAAGGCCTAACCCTTCAACATATGTGTCATATCCTAAAATCCCCACGGTGAGTTCAAACAATGTAATGGCCTCCTTCTACTTTATATGATACATACTATTTGATAAATACACAAGTTGGAAGGGGGGCCTGAGTTCTTTGTTGTGAACCTTGGAATTGAGGGATTTAACAAGAAGGCCTAACCCTTCAACATATGTGTCATATCCTAAAATCCCCACGGTGAGTTCAAACAATGTAATGGCCTCCTTCTACTTTATATGATACATACTATGTGATAAATACACAAGTTGGAAGGGGGGCTTTTATGAACCAAAGGAAGTAAAACATGTATGTTTTGGTTTACCTTGGTGTGTAGTCAAAGTTGTATCCTATTTTTTCATGCTCTATTCATGGACTGTAGTTACAAGAGGTCAAGGGTATCTCTTGTATGGAAGAGTGGTGAGATAGGTTTCTAGTGTGCGTTGAAGTTAGCACAAAAGCATAAGTAAGAGCAATAAATAAATTTGTATAAGGTAACAACATCAAATCTGTAAATCTATACAAGAAAATTTGGTTGTAGCTATAGGTATTCTTCTTAATTAAGTTGCTTCATCCTCATCTTACATGTGAAGTTTCAACTTCTCCCATTATGTAACCTACATATTGGTTGGCATTTTGGTTTCCCTTGTGGAAGGAATGTTAGGTGTAATAAGTTCTTATGAATTTATTTATAGTAATTGAATTAATATTGATATTGTGGATATGAAAACATTATTTTTATGTGAAGAATGATTTCTAAGAATTTACCTATGTTACATGGGGCCATGTCCCCCTAAAAAATTCGTCTCACTATTTTTATGTTTCAAATAATTGGGGACCCTTGGGAAACATCACAAAACTATTGAGGACTTCATTGGGGACTCAAGGAGTTGTTGGTCATACCAGACATATTCTAGAAATATTTCAAAGACATTCTAAATAGATTTCATAGATGTTTTTGGCATATTTGTTTATTTTTCAAGTGCAATATAGACAAGCACAATGTTTTTCTATAGATAATTACTTCCAATGATATTCTTCTTACTTTAGCACATTCCAGATCATTAAGAAATTATACTTTAGAAAATTTCAACGCAGTAGGATAGTAGAAATCTTAGTAGAAGAACAATGCACAATAGACACCAGAATTTTAACCTAGGAAAACCCTAACTAGGGAAAAAACCCAACAACATTTTCTTAGGAGAAATTATCCAATTAAACAAGAGATACAATCAGATTTTCCAGTCAAACTGACCGCAAAAACTACACAAGTCAAACTTGGTCAAACAAAGAAATTTTCGGCATTCTACAATAGCCAGTCAACTGTAGTCAAACAAGTTGAATTTAGGCCTCTGCAACTTCCTCATAAATTCATTCAACCTGTAGTCATCCTACCCATAAAAGATTTGGTCAACAATAGTCATACTGATCAAAACAAGTTCAGTCAATGCAGGTCAAACAACCCAAAAAAAACCCTTAGTCAATGTTGGTCAACACAAGTCAAACTTCAAGTAAAATTTCACTAGTCTTCTCTCTCTCTCTCTCTCTCTCTCTCTCTCTCTCTCTCTCTCTCCTTCACATGCGTGGAAAGAAAATAGAAGAATTGATGATTTGAATTGCTTGTCAAATGAGAGAGATAGAATGTCAATATATAGAGGTCAAAGTAGGAGGGTTTTGACCAAGGGTCAAACCCGTTTTTATGGTGTGGTTGAACTGTCTTTTTGGAGTGGACATGAACTCGAATAATATTTTTCTTTCTTTTAATTTGGTTGACTTGAATACCAACGACAACTACAAAAATTCAACAAGTTTTAGGGATATTCTAGGGAAATTTTGGGGTTGTTCCAAGCATTTAGCTTTAGTTTTGACTATGGACATTGATGGTCGCAAATGTGATCATTTTCCTTATCCAAATTTGTTTTTTATTATCTCAAATAAAAATTTAAATTTGTACAATTGCAACTCAAAACATGAGTTTTGTATGATGGGTTTTGATTGGGGTTTCTATTGATTTAACTATTTTTTTTAGCAACAAAATTACAATAAAGGCTCCACATCAACAACTAAGAAATGGAACATCTCAAAGGTCTGATCCTTGTGGTTATTACTCTTGATCTTCTCATATGTTGGGGTCATGCTAGATTTGACATGTTGTACATGGTTGTCCAAGATTTATTCAAGTCTTCTACTGTCCCAACCTTGAGCAATATGAAAACAATCAGAAAGTGGTGATTTAGATAGGATATTAAATGTGAATACATTATTATTCAATCACCTTGTTAATCTAAAATATAAATCCAGACTCTTTATCAGATATGTGTGAATTGTTATGATGAAGAAAATTTGTTACAGAAACAAGAAAACATCTCATAGACCCTTCATGGAATTTATTGCAAATTGCAAATAGTTACATTCAAGTTTCCTAAAGCCAAATTGCATTTAACTCATGTCTAAGGGCCAATAATGTAATGTTGTGTGGCCATTAAACTTATTGAGACTTTTCAAAATGAGCAATTATAAGGGTTCCACATAATACAATTTTTTTTTAATATCTTTATATTCCATATGAGGAATATACATGTTTCAATCCTTGAGGGATTGCTCAAACTCAACAACAAGGTTGAAGCCATTATAACACAAATCATCATTTCATTTGTTGGAATTGAACACGAGTAGGGAGGATAACAGTTGATGGTTATGCATAATACAATACATACATATTCATATGCATTTTATCATTTTCCACGACCCTATATCTCCTAAAAAATTGGGTTGTTCTTTGGCAATCTCGAGGATGCATCCCCTATCTGCATTGTTCCCTTTTCATGAAAACTAATGCAACATAAGAATTTAGTATACTTGTTGCATGTTGGAATAAAGGTTTTGCTTGATATGTTTTTTTTTCTCCCCTCTAAATTTTTGTGCTAGAGGAATCAACAACTAGGCCATACTTGTACTCACATGACTCAAGCTTGATTCCAACTACTAGTATTATAATCCCCTGTTGCACATTTTTCAACCACGACACACAAGCTAACTGAGGTTTGGACCAACAATGATTTTGGTAGATATGTTAACAATGCCTAATTTCTTATTTTTATTTGACTAATGGTTTTAGGCATGAATATCAATTATAATTTCATGTTTATAACTTGAATATGGAATGAACTTGGAAACCATCAAGCGTTGGAATTTGTCATTTTAGTGCAATGTCATGCAACTATGTTAAATATATATAGAATAATCCTTGCAAGGTGGGAGTACTACATAATGATATCAGAGCCTTGGTGCAACTTGGTGTGATATTATGGTTATCCCTTTTTGGAGAAATTGTTTCATTGAACACCATTGTGTTTGTGAAAAAAAAATTGTACACTTTGTGAAAAAAGAAAAGAAAATGCACATTAAATATTCCCTATAACAAGCCTTTGAGGCAATGTAAAGTGTAAAACCATTTTTTTTACATTTTCTATATATTATGTGATAGAGAGGTATTTATCTCGTAGAAATAAATTCCAAAATGCATAAATTTTCAGCATACCTAACTAAGCAAATGAAAATTGTTTTTTGTAAGGCATGTGAAAATGGCACTATCGAGTGCTATGAGTGAGAAAAAAATTTATCGTGGTAGGATTTGAAGATTTATAAGGGAGAAAAATAATAATATGATGCATTGCAATTATGGAAATAGAAGCATTATTACATAAAGATGTATTTGTAGGTTTTATCCTTATACAATTAATTGTTGCAAATAATTTTTAATTAAAATAGAAAATATGCAATGGAAAACACACATTAACATAGAGATTTTATCCTAGAAACCCAAACTAGGAAAACCAACAAGATTTTTTCCATATATATTCTTTTGTATAGTATTACAATACAATATATATCTTGTGTTCTGTATGAATTGTCAATCCATTTACCATGGATTAGAATACAATTGTAGTTCCTTAATCGAAGTACAAAACCCTGGGAAAAAACACTGTGTGCCACAAAATCACTTTTAGCAAAAATTGTATGCAAAAAAATTGCCTAAATTGACATAAAAAATTGCGTCGATTTTTTTTTTTTTTGGCTAGGGGGTCTTTTGCCCCCTGCTGAGCAACATGCATTTTATCAATGTGTTGGGATATTCATGCAAATAGTATAACACATACCCAACATTCGTCCACTTGTTGTTTTCTTTGCACATAAGGGGTCACATGGGTACATGATCAACAATCTAGGGTAATAATGCCCATTATTTCTCTACACCAAGAGAACTTCTTAGTGCTCACATATTTTGTTAATGAATCTGCAACATTCTTCAAGGTTTCCACTTTTTTCCAGCAACACCTTCTTGTCTTCAATCATATCTTTGATGAAGTGATATTGAACATTAATATGTTTTGTCATTGAATGATAAGATGGGTTCTTTGCTAGGAAAATTGCACTCTAATTGTCACAAACTATACTTACAGTTTGTTGTACCAACCTAATACCTAAACACAATCTTTGTAACCATACTACTTCCTTGCTTACATGAGTGATTGTCATGTATTCAACTTCTGTAGTTGAGAGTGCCACTACAGATTGTCTTTTGCTCATCCAACTGATTACTCCTTTGAATAGGTTAAACATGTACCCACTCGTAGATATTCTACAATCTAGATCTCTATCCATGTATGCATCAACAAAGCCAGTATGATGAACACTCTATCTAATCTTGATTTTCCTTGCTAGCACAATACATAGACATTAGTGTCACAAAAATACTTGAACGCCCTACTTATTGATGCATAATGCTCCTTCCCTGGTTTTGACATATATTTGCTCAATACTTCCACCGCATGCACAATGTCTAGTCTAAGTAAATATCATTCCATACATCAAGCTTCCAACGGCATTGGCATATGGAACACAAGACATTTCCTCTTCCTCTTCCTATGTCTTGGGACATTGATCTACAGATAACTTTATACCTATAGGAATAGGAACCTTTACTAGTTTACATTCTTACATATTAAACCTCTGCAATATTGTCTCTACATACATCCTTTGACTTAACCAAAGTTTCCCATTTAGTTGATCTATTTTAATTTCCACGCGCAAGATAAAATTTGGAACACAAAGGCACTTTATATCAAATTTAGAGGGCAACTTATATTTCACTTCTTGGAATTTTCCCTATCATTTCCAATCAACAACATATCATCCACATATAAGACCAAATAAATAAAATGATCAAAAATTAATTTGAAATATATAGTGATCTGCTTTTCTCCTTGTAAATCCAAGTCCCAAATATATAACTATCAATGTTTTTTTATATCACAACTTTGGTGATTACTTTAATCCATGCAAGGACTTTTTCAGCTTGCATACTAGCTCTTTCTTTCCTTTCACAACAAATACTTTTGGCCGCTTCATGTAGATTTCTTCTTCAAGACACCCATGTAGAAATTTTGTTTTCATGTCCATCTACTCTATTTCAATATCAAAAGCCACAATAATTGATAAAATAAATCTAATAGAAGTTAACTTTGCAATAGGATAAAAATGTTGGATTAGGTTGTCATTGATGTCATGCCCTAGCATTGTTGAAGCAAGACCTAGTTTGTTGGGTCCCTATAATACTAGTGATTACCCCATTACTATTGTAGTTGTACCCCTTATTAATATTTTTGTGCCCCTATTATCCCCATATTGTTATTACTGTGCCCCATAGAATCCCTCTATTATTACTTTTGTGGCTTTATATTATTATTGTAGGTCGGCTGGGTTATATTGTGACTCCTTAGACTCCTATATATAGAAAGGAGGTTTTGTCATTTGAATCATCCAAGAATTGTTCATTTATGTAATGTAAAGGAGGTTGCCCCCTCGAAGAGGCTGAATTCTAAGGCGTTGATCTATCTTTTCTATCTTTTCTTGAGCTGGTTTCATAACACTCTCCAAGTCTCTATTCCAATGCGTAATTCCTATGGAGGATAGCTTATATTTAAAGGGAAATAAAGCCTCGCAAAACTACAGAATTCCTTAAGGATCAGTTCCTGGTTGCATGCACTATTAGTGAAACTCAGAAAAATCTAAAACAAATAGTACATTGTCCCTGCACTGTAGTCTCAACTGGGTTTTTCTCAGAATTGACATGCATGAGTTTCTAATGAGGGAATATTCAGTTAACTAGAGTAGCACTAGTTGAGTGCACTAAACTCATACTTAACTCATCCTAGACCCCTATAATATAGGGAGAACATATACATGACTTCAGAAAGATTTGCAACTCGAAATTCCTAATTTAACTAATTCAAATCACTCTAGTTAACTATTACAAGTTTCTATGAGAATAAAATTTGATTTTAATTCTCAGTTTAATTCACGGATAAATTAAACTGAAATTTCTAGATTTTATTTTTATTGTTTCTTGTTGCTATTTTCAACAATTGTCACATGATTAGGAGAAGAAGGACAAGAATCCTTGTGATCCAAACTTTTGCAGGAACGAAACAAAATACAGATATAAATATAAACACAGAGATGTAATAGAAATAAATCTTCATTTCATTAATATCAAAGAAATGAAAGATGCTTACATACAAAATGGAAATAAACTAGCTTGGGAGATGGTAGCTTATCTCTGAGAAGAGGTGTGTCAGGCACATGCCTTTGAACTGTGTTACAATGATGCTCACAGGAATTTTTATAATTGAGAAATAAGGGAAAACCTAAAACATCCAAAAACCTAACCCTAGGAGATGAAGTGTTAAAAGTTTGTGGGCCCGGTTGGGGTTAGTTGATACACCATCTTCTAGAGGTCGTAACTTTGGCATACGATCTCCATTTGACATGTACGATACCTCGTTAGAAATATATATCCTAGGAATAAAACTTTGACTACAAATTTTCACCTCATGGTTTCCTGTTTCAAAAAAAAACATCGTTTAGGGCCTCAAAACAACTTTGAAAGTTCATGACTCGAAAAACTGCTAAAAATAGTAAACTGTGTTATAATTAAGAAAACTCAAAGAAACAATTATAAAGAAACAACGTTGGGGGTCCAAGTGGAATAGGTGGGTGGCCACCAATATCCACCTAGATTAGTCCTCCCTACTTAAGAAGCAATGGTACCCATTTCATTGAGTGCATCCATGAGATGGGGGAACTTCTGCTAAACTTGGTCCCTGGTGAGCCACTTCCCTTGGTGCAGGAGTTGGCCAAATTTGACAACCCGATACAGTTGGATCTTCTGCTGGCGAGTGTTCTTGATATATGTGTTGATGATATTATCAATCATTTCCTATTCGATATAGCTTGGGTTGAGCTTTGTTAGTGTCAACTTCTCAACAATATATGATGTGTTTAGTAATGGGGGAAAGTATGGCTGCAACCAGTCCACATTGAATATTGGGTGCAGACCAAGGAATAATGGAATGATGAGCTCAAAAGCATTATATCCTACAACCTTAGTGATGGTGTAAGGTCCATATCGGAGTGGACGAAGCTTGCGGTGGGCCCCAACGAGGTGCTCTTCTACAAATGTAACCAAACTTTGTTCCCCACTTGGAACTTGTGTGGCACTCGATGCTGATAATGACGCTATTTGTACTTAGAATTTTCTTTGTCAAATATGTCATGGATCTATTGGCAGATGTGATGAATGCGTTCAATAATGATGGTAGCTATGTTAGCTTCAAACTAGACATGAGCTGAATCTGCTTGAGTAGCTGCAAGTGGTGTTGAAACATCAATGGGACATAGTGGCTGGAATCCCAACCCCACCTAAAAGGGGTTGTGGAAAATTGAGATATGAAGAGATCTATTGTAGCTGTGCTGGACATAGGGAAGGCTTTCATCCCACATGTATGGATGCTTTGACTTGTACATGTGCAAGATGCGCACAATCATCATGTTGATGACCTTTGTTTGGCCATCAGTTTTGGGGTGGAAGGCTGTGGACTTAGTGATCTTGGTATCAAAAAATGGTCAGAGGCTTGACCAAAATGTACTTAGGAACTTACTGTCCTGATCCGAGATAATGGACTATGGGATCCCAAAATGTACCCACACTCGTTCAAAGAAGAGTTTGGCAGTGGCTTTTGTTGGGATGCTCTTATTGCAGGCCACCAAAATGGCGATCTTAGACTCAATCTATCGATGACCATGAAAACACAGTAGTTTCCATGTTTGATAGAAGGAATGCCCGACATGTAATCCATGGAGATGGATTCCTAGGGCCAACTAGGAGTAGATAGAGGAGTATACATGCCTTGCTTCTTGCTTCTTTCTTATCAGTTTGGAAATGACGCAGGAAATGCAATATATGATGTACTTTCCAACATCTTGTCGAATGTTCAACCAATAAAAATAGTTTTGCAACACTGCCACTATTTTTTTGACCCCAAAATGTCCAGTGACCCAACTGTAGTGTGCCTCCCAAATCATCTTGGCACACTTGCTTGAAGGAACACAAAGGCATCCTAGGTGGCATACCAGTGCATCCTAGAGGTGAAAGTTTGGAACTTGATTTCCTTCCAGGAGCATCTGGTATGTGGTGCCAGATTTTGGATCACTTTTGTAAAGATGCAGTCATCCCGAAGTCTTGTGTCCACAAGAGTCGAGCATAATGGTCAGCACCATAACCAGTTGTCGACTAATGCAGTATGAAACATTATTGGTGCTGCCCTTCTTGTACTTAATGTTTAAATGGAACTGTTGCAAATATGTGGACCATTTCTGATGGTTATTGTTCTGCAACTTTCCTTGTGTCTGTATGAACTCCATGGGTTGGTGGTCTATGTGGATGGCCATTTCCTTCCCCAGAATGTAATGCTTCCATTGTCCGCAGACTTACATAATGGAATACATCTCTTTGTCATATGTGTGATACTTTCAGATTTTATCTGAAAGTATCTCATTGTGATATGCTACTAGATGCCCTTGCTGAGTAAGAAATTCACCAATAGCATAGTTGGAGACATCTGCCTCAATTTCAAATGGTTGCTGCAGGTATTGTAATGTGAGCACTGGTGCAAAGCAGAGGTGATGTTTCAATTGGGAAAACACCTTCTGTTGGGATTCAAACCAAAATAAATTTGCTTTCTCTCCGCCCTTGGTAACTTGACTCAAAGGGAAAGTGATATGAGAGAATCCCAACATGAACCTGTGATAGAAATTGGTAAGACATAGGAAATTGCAGAGCTCTGTTAGAGTGGTTGGGGCTGGCCAATATCGAATAACTTGTATCTTTGCTAGGTCCACATGCGCACCCCACTCATCAATAATGTATCCTAGATATTGAACCTGGGTCATACCAAAAGTACATTTCTCCAAATTAACACATAATTTGTGTTGTTGTGGGGTTTGGAGGACCCATCGAATATGGTGTAGGTGCTCTTCCCAACTCTGGCTGGAGACCAGAATGTCATCCAAATACACTACCATGAACGAGTTGGTGAAGGGCTAGAATATGTCGTCCATAAACCTCCTGAAGGTTGCAGGGTAATTCGTCAACCAAAAATGCATGACCAACCATTCGAAAAGGCCCTCTTTGGATTTGAAAGAAACCTTCCACAGATCAGAGGGTTCGATTGGTACCTAGTGATAACCAAACTTCAAGTCAATCTTGTTGAAATATTCTCCCCCCTTGAGTTGGCACAAAAGGTCATCAATCCAAGGGATTGGATACCTATTCCAGACAATGATCTTATTCAGCACCCGATAGTCAATATCGAGCCTCTATAGAAATTATTATTTAGATTCGAAACTGCTCATGAATTTACTAAATCACAAGACTCGAAGCAAATCTACTAATATGTGGAAGTAAATTCACCATATATAACACAAATCATAGATATGCAAAAGGAAACATCACACATGAAAAAATATTTATCTAGGGGAAAGAAACTACTCAAAACCCCTTCCTATATGTATTGCAATAATCAGAGAATAGAGATGAAACACATATGCTTACTCAAGCCTGAGCACAACCTACAAGTGTATAATCTATCCCTCTGCCTGAATAACTGACTTTGGAAAACACTTAGTCTATTTTCAATCCCTCCATGCTCCTATTTCCTTGAGGAAATTAGCCCCTATTATTTAGGAAGTTTCCTCTATTGAATTGCGTAATTCCTCTAGGTCCTTCCTTTGACTGCATGCACCACTTGTACACAAGGGAATATACGACAACTAATAGTACACTACCTTGGAATCTCCATCTCAACTGGGTAACTCGAAATCTCTACATGCAACAATTATTTTGGGTTGATTGATTAGTTAACTGGTTGATCACTGAGTGTGGTTGAAGTTCCACTTCCACAACTTGACCTCCACTAGTTCTTCTGACAGTTAGAACTAGTTTAACTGACAATAACTCAAATTAACTAAAATATATTGCTACAAATTAGAATTCAATAATACTAAAATAAGCTCAATATTCCCCAATTCGAATTAATTGAGTTAACCAAATGACAAGTGCCATGTCACCTCAGTTAACTACCTCTAAGTTTTCTGCTGAAATAGAAATTCGAATCTTCTCTAGTTTGACCAAGGCAAAGTCAAATTGAGATTTTCTTGTTGAATTGTCAATGGTCCCTCTCAGCAAGAAAGAAATTATCAACCACCCCTATCTTTCACATGTGGAACTCAAACTTCCCTCTTGACAAGGCCTTTTTTCAAAATATCAGCATCTTGTTCCTCATTTGGAATGTACTGCAACAACATTATCCACCTTTGCACACAATCTCACAAATGGTGATACTAGATATCTATATGTTTGGATTGATCGTGAAAAACAATATTTTCAGAGAGCTTGATGCAACTATGATTATCACAATAGGTCATAGTTGGATCCATCATCTAACCAAACAACCCAATAAGTATCTTTCTCATCCAAATCACCTCATATGCTGCTTGACTTGCGGCCATATATTCTGCTTCCACTGAGATGAGTGCCATAGATCTTTGCTTCTTGCTGTACCAAGAAACCGATGTGGATCCAACAATGAAAATTCTACCTGATGTGCTCTCTCATTCTGATGGACTCCCCACCCCATATGCATCTGTGAAGCCACTCAACTTCACTCCCTTTGCCTATCTGTACCATAGTCTAAACTAGATAGTGCCTCTGACGTAGCATAGAACATGCTTAACTGCCCTCCAAAATAGTTTGGTTGGCCAAACCATAGCTTGGATCAGTTGGTTGAATGCAAAGCACATATCTGGTCGTGTGTTCACAAGATACATGAGTGAACCCACCAACTGCTGGTAAACAATAGCATCCTCTTCCTCACCTGAAGTAGCATCCTCCTTCCTCTAGTTGGTTGCTAGAGGAGTCTCCATGGGTTTGCATATTTCCATGCAGAACTTCTAAAGTATCTTGCTGGTATACTCTCCCTGAGAGACAAACATTTCCTCATCACCTTGCTATAATTCTAATCCAAGGAAGTAGTGCATGAGACCCATGTGCTTCATTTCAAACTCTCTTGCAAGATCTGATTAGTTTCTCATCACCAGTGAAAATCAAGTCATCAACATATAAGGCAATAGTCAACAAATTACCTTCTACCAAAATATGATAGAGGTTTTCATATGCTTCAATTTTGGTGAAGCCTAAACTGGTGAGATAACTATTGATCCTGGTGTACCAAGCATAAGGTGCTTGCTTGAGACCGTACAACACTTGCTTGAGTCTGCTCACATGAGAATCTTGATCAAAATTCTCAAAGCCTTCTGGTTTCTTGATATACACCTCCTCCTAAATAATTCCATTAAGGAATATTATTTTCACATCCATTTGGTGGATCTTCCACCCCATGTGTCTAGCGAGAGCAAGGAATGATATGATGGATGAGTACCTTGCTATAGGATAAAATGTCTCCTCATAGTCAAGCCCCTCAACTTGAGAGTACCCGTTGGCCACAAATCTGGACTTGTACTTTTTTGTGCTTCCGTATGATGCATGCTTCAATTTGAAGATCCATCACGAACCCACAAATAATTTATCTTCTGGTCTTGGGACCATTTGTTCTTTACAATGGATTCATACTTCTCCACCATTGCATCAACCCATATAAGTTGCTCTACTTCTTCCTTGAAACAGGATGGCTCAGTACCTACTAGCTCAATCATTAGAGTCATGTAGCCAGTGTACCACTCCCGTGACCTTCTCTGCCTATGCTGATATGTAGGAGCACCCACATTCTCCCTCGCATCCTACAAAAGTCTCTCATATTCCCTGGTCCTTTTCCAACCTTCTATGGATAGTTATGCTTGAGTGTATCTCCAATCTCTGCTCCTCAATTTGTGGTTGCTCCAAAACTTCTAGAGGTTCCTCCTTTGGAGCTAAAAGATCCTCCTTTGGTGGGATTTGAAGCCCCCTCTCAAGAGAGCACAACATGACTGTCTTCATCAAATTTTACATCCCTTCACACAACTTTCATTATGAAGGATGACAAGTACACATGATATATGTAGGGAGTTTCTGTGTAACCCACAAATACCCCCATTTTTCTGTCGGCTCTAGTTTCTTCCTTGATTCTTTGGAGACATGGAAGTAAATAGAGGCTCCAAAAATCCTGAAGTGTGACACATCTGGATTCCTCCTCAAGAAAACCTCCAATGATGTAATCATGCCAAGAATTGGATGAGGATTCCTATTTTGCAAATAGAGCATTGTGTTGCATGCTTCGCCCTCACTGCTCTCACAAAGTTGCAGTTCTTCCTCTCAGCCACCTCATTTTGTTGTGGGTTGTGGGGTGCTGTAAAATCTTGTCGAATGCATTATTTTGCACAAAAAATTTAAACTCATTCGACACGTACTCACCTCCATTATTTCTCCTGAGAGCCTTCACCTTCTTTCCCATTTCTTTCTTGACCAGTGCTTTCAATTCAACGAACTTGGAAGATGTATCATCCTTCTTCCACATGAAGACGATCCAACACTTCTGTGAGAAGTCATCAATAAATATGAAAAATATTTGGCTTGGTAGTGGAGGCTATTTAGAAAGGTAAAAAAACATCAAAGTGGATCCTTTCAAGGACTACATGTGCTCTGTTATCCTGATCATGGAAAGTGGCTTTTGTGTACTTCCCCAAGGTACACCCTTTACATGTATCATGCTTCTCTAGCTCTCCTTTAGGGAGGCCTATGGTTATGTGCTGCATGATTTTCAAAGTACGATGATGCAAATGGCCAAGTCTTCTATGCCAAAGTTCACCAACATCGCGAGTCTACACCTTCTTCACCTTTTAGCTCAATGCAACACAATCCTCCACATATAACTTGTATAAGTTCTTCACACGAACCCCGATCTGCTTCACCTGTCCTGTGGCTATGTGTCTCAGGAATTCCTTTCCTTTGCTGAAGATCGCATTATAACCACGGTCTTCTAAAACTGCAACGGGGACAAGATTCTTATTTAGACCCAGAACAAACATCACATCCTTGAGTTTGAGAGGGGAGCTCAACTCCCTATGAAAGGTGAGTGTATCAATCTTGGTCGCATTATGTATTAACCCTGATGAAAATTCAATGTAATAAAAGTTAATAAAGGCAAAAATAATAACCACAGTTCATGGGACACTTATTCCAAGCTGAATGTTGGGCAAGACAACCTAGTGTGGGTGTTCATCTATTTATTATGGCTAAGGAAATTGGTAAAAGCAACGGCTAATGCTTTGAAAAGACAAAATGGAATTTTTGGCACAATTATTTATGAAAATAATGGAAATTAGGAGAAAAGGAAGGTGAAAGGTCACAGGTTTCATGTGAGGAGGAAATTGAAGGAAAATAATGAAAAATGAAGAAAATAGAGGCCTAATTGATAAAAAGGCTTATGAGGATCAATTTGTAACTTTTTACTAGTTCAATTTTGGAACTCTCTCGTTAGTATCTCTCTCTCTCTCACTCTTGGACACTTAGAGTTGTCTTGGAGCATTTTGGCATTGGATCAAGAAAGGAAAAGAAGGCAAGAGGAAGGAAGGAGCAAGAAAGGAAGAGCAGGATCAAGCAGCTACAACAATATCCTTTACAGGTATCGATTTGCATATGTATTTTCCTTGCTAGATTTGGTATGCATGGTATTGCATGTGGTTCTTGTTAGGTAAACTTGACTCTGGATAGAGTCAAAGTTGACCAGGTTAAACAATGATGGTTTTGGGGCACATGGTATTGTGCACCCATAGTATTCTGCCCGTGGTATTATATGTAATGGAGCTTATATAAAGTTGGAAGGACTTCATTGTAATGCAAGACCTGGAGGTGAGCGGTGAAATCTCACTTGGTCGGATTGGCCAGGGTTTTGGCCAATGCTAATAAGATCTTATTAGGTTGGTTTTTTCCCCGGACTTGGGGTTTTCCCAGATAAACATTTGTGTTTATGTGTTTATGGTTGTTGCTGGTTATATTTATATTTATTCCTCTCAGTAATTCTCCGTAATTAATTTGTGTTCACGGGTAAATTTCTTAACAACTGGTATCAGAGCCGAAGGTCTATTTGGCTGATAAACTCACAGGAAAGAAGGGTTCCTCGTTCAAGTGGGAGCAATGGTGGAAGATGGTAAGTTTAGGGTTGAGAAATTTAACGGCCAAAACTTCTCGCTGTGGAAGATGTAGATGGAATATTATTTGTATCAAAAAGATCTGTACCTACCATTGGGCAGAAAAGCAAAGATGCCGACGGGTATGACAGATGAAGAATGGAACCTTCTCGATAGTAAGGCACTGGGAACAATACAGTTGTGCCTCGCAGTGTCGGTCACCTTCAACATTTCGAAGGAAACAACGATAGAGGGTTTGATTAAGGCGTTGGAGAAACTATATGAAAAACCCTCGGCCTCAAACAAGGTATTTCTTATGAAATGGTTATTTAATATGAAGATGTCAGAAGGTGGATCTGTTGTAGATAATTTAAATGATTTTAATACTGTTACAAGTCAGTTATGTTCTGTAGGGGTAAACTTTGATGATGAAGTCAGAGCTCTATTATTCTTGTGCTCATTGCCAGAAAGTTGGAATGATTTAGTAATGGCCATTAGTAACTCTGTTTCTGGATCTATTAATTTAAAGTTTGATGATGTTGTCGGTGCTATCCTTAGTGAGGAAATGCAATGGAAAAGCTCCGGTGAGACATCGGGTAATGCTTTGAGTGCAGAGTCTAGGGGAAGAAAAATGGAAAGAGGAAAGAGCTCAGGATGTCGCAATAAATCAAGGAAAGGCAGATCCAAGTCTAGATCGGGGATAGTGTGCTGGAAATGCGGAAAGAAAGGACACTTAAAGAAAGAATGTAGATCTCGGAAGGGAAAAGAAGGAGATGCACAACAAGAAAACAATCACGAAGAAAATGTGATAGGTGAGGTGTTACAAGATGATTTGATTCTTTCTTTCGAAAATATTACTGATTCCTGGGTGGTAGATTCAGGGGCCTCATTCCATGCCACACCTGATAAGAAATACTTTCATGACTATGTTCAAGGAGATTTTGGACAAGTTCATTTTGTGTGATGATAAACCCTGTAAAATTGTTGGAATGGGTAAGTTTCTTGTAAAACAGCATAATGGAAACCAATGGCTACTAAAGGAGGTAAGGCGTGTTCTAGATCTAAAGAAAAATCTGATTTCAATAGGGTAGTTAGGAGGTGAAGGTTGTGTGACAACTTTCACAAATAAAGCATGGAAGGTCACCAAAGGAGCCTTGGTAATACCAAAAGGAGAAAATGTTGGTACATTGTATTTATGCAATGGTATTTCTACTCTGTTAATGCTTTAACTTCTAAAGGAGCAGATGCAGCATTATGGCATCATAGGCTCGGACACATGAGTGAAAAGGGGATGAAGATTCTTCACTTAAGGAATTTGTTGCCGGGTTTGAAGAATGTTGATTTGGACTTCTGTGAGAATTGCATTTATGGAAAATAGCAGAGAGTCAGAATTCTCAGAGTTGGGAAAGAAAAGAAGAGCGAAACATTAGAGCTTATGCATACAGATGTATGGGGACATGCTCAGGTATCATCTCTCGATGGCTCTCGGTATTATGTTACTTTTATTGATGATGCAACTAGAAAAACTTAGATTTATTGTATTAAGAATAAATCTGATGTATTTGATACTTTCAAGAAATGGAAAGCTTTGGTTGAGATTGAGACAAGAAAGAAATTGAAGTGTCTCAGATCATAGAATGGAGCTAAATATTGCAGCAAAGAGTTTGATAGGTACTTTTCAGAGCATGGAATTCATAGAGAGAAGACAGTTCCAAGAACACCACAAGAAAATGGTGTGTCAAAAAGGATGAACAG
>APFE030822542.1:143666-172988 GCA_000404065.3 Pinus taeda
TGGAGTTGCTACAATCATTCTCCAAGTGGGAGATTGTTGTGTGTGGAGCATGATTGTTCAGAGGTATTTGTTTTAGCCAGATATATACCCCGGGAAGTTTGTACACCCCTCTACGTGGGGGGTGCGGGGGGGGACTTGTCCCCCGCCTGGGGGTCTAGGGGGGCCAATCCCCCTTGGTTGGGGGGTTCAGGGGCAGTGCCCCCGAAGCTAAAAATAGATGTAAAATTGCCTTGTAAAAGTATAGTAATTTCTAGTCAATCTGAGCCGTTCATTAGGCAGATAATCTGACGTAGAACTTATGTTTAGTTTAGGGTTTTTTTCCCTCGAAGGCAACCCCTCTCTTTGTATGAGGGCATTGTATTGAGTTTGTGTAATATATGTGTATTCTCCGAGCGAGAAGCAGAGAGGTGAGACTGTGAGAGAAAACAGAGGATATTACAACGGATCTGTTGTAGGTTGTGTCTCTTCATTTTCCTGGATAATAGAAAGGAAGGACTGGCTGTTTGAGGTGGACGTAGCCCATCTGGGTGAACCATGTATATCTGTGTCTCTCTTGTTTTATGCGTTTTCTGTGTTTATATTTCTGCAATATTCACAGGTTACATGTGAGGAGGAAATTGAAGGAAAATAATGAAAAATGAAGAAAATAGAGGCCTAATTGATAAAAAGGCTTATGAGGATCAATTTGTAACTTTTTACTAGTTCAATTTTGGAACACTCTCATTAGTATCTCTCTCTCTCTCACTCTTGGACACTTAGAGTTGTCTTGGATCATTTTGGCATTGGATCAAGAAAGGAAAAGAAGGCAAGAGGAAGGAAGGAGCAAGCAAGGAAGAGCAGGATCAAGCAGCTACAACAATATTCTTTATAGGTATCAATTTGCATATGTATTTTCCTTGATAGATTTGGTATGCATGGTATTGCATGTGGTTCTTTTGCTGTTATGGCATGGATTTTCCAGGTGTGACAATGTTTTTAGCCTAACCTTTCCATTTTTAGATAGACATGGTTTGATGGGGTTCTCATGTTTTGGTTGAGATGGATTTTCAGATTGATTCAAAACTGAGTGAGGTGGATCTCTGAATGATAGAGAACATGGCCTAATGATCCTTGAACCAGAATGTGGATCACGATAAAGCAATTGGCCTAGTAACCTCTAAGCCAGATTGTGTGTTGTAGTAAAGCCAATATTGTGTTGCCTCAGTGGGCCTAGGAATCCTTATTGGTGAATGGAAGGATATACAGCAAATCCAAGATTTGGATTTCTCTCCATTGGGTCTAGTAATATTGGGTTGGGATATGTGGTAAATCCTGGAGAGTGGGTCTTGGTTTAGGGCCTAGTGATCCGATGTGGATTGTGGTAAAGCCTGAGAAAGTAGGAGACATAAAAATTCCTCATGGTGTAGGTGGAGAAATCTGGTGGCATCCATGCTTGTTTGACCTAGTGATCAGGTGGAGATCATGGTAAAGGCTGTTATTACATGTTTATTGTGTTGGCCTAGTGATCCAACATGGACTACGATAAAGCCTAGTTTCTATTGATGAGGGTGAGGTGGTTTAGCCTTGGGATGCCCTGGTTGGTCCATTTGGCTTGAGTCCCACATTCATTCTTGAAATATGGCACGGGGGTGAATAGATGAAAAGAGATTTGGCTCAACCATTCTATGGTCAGGTGGAATGTGGTAGTCCCATCCCAGGTTTGGATTTTCCATCATCAATATGAGGTTATTTCTTCTTGTATTTCTATGAGTATTATAATAGTTTATATGTGGATCATATGGATGTGATTTCATTGGTATTTCTATTTCTGTTATGCTGGTTATGTATGTGTTTTAAGGCAGTGGCTATGTATGGCTCTCATCATGTTTTTACTTGTAAATGAATGGAAAATGTATCCATGACCTAATAAATGTAATGCAGCAAATGATATAAGGGAACAATGATTCTTAGCGATTCTCTGATAAGTATGAGACCCCTGTGCTTAAATATGATGTTTAGACTTATAGTTGCATTGATGCCAAGTGTTTTACAGAATGTCAGTCCCGTTTGGGGATGGTTAGGCATAATCATGGAGTTAGGTTTTGGTTTATTAGTCTTTTAATATTGTGTTTGATGGATTATGGAAGTTACAACAAGTTCTAGGAAGTGGATGGAATTATGGGCTTGAAAAGTGCCTTAAATCCCATAGAATCCAGCACAGGTCTATCGGAAATAGTCCCTGGGTGCAAGAATGCATGCTTGTGGGAGCGTCCAGAGCTCTCTAGATGCTGACATGCCCATTGCATGGGAGCGTTTAGAGGTTTAATAACTTAAAAACTCAGTGGGACCTCGGGGCATGATATATGAGTGGTTGGGATGGCTTGTGGTGATTGAGGTGTTTTCATCGATTCCACTTCCTTAAGGTCACCTAGGAGGTTGAATCATATCATAGTAGCCTCTCATCACATGTTTAGCCTGGTCGGATGGTTACTTGGGTAGATGTGGGAGGAGGGTGTTACAGAGTGGTATCAGAGCAGGTTGTGCTCTCTTTGGGTCATATCTGATACCATAGAGTGGTAACAGAGCATGGCTCACCCCTCAAACTGGATGGGCAGTGTGTTGGTCATGCATTCATGTCATTTGAATATGTGTTTATCACCCTTGTGGTCTATTTGCTTGTTGCATATGCATGGTGTCAGTCATGGTTGTAGTGAGGACGTCATGAGTGTATGATTGGTTACACGTTGTTTAATCTTGCGTATTGTTAGTGTACATTGGTATGGTTGTGTTTTCATGCATGAGGTCATGGTATGTGTAGTTGATATGGTCATGCATTGATGATTGGACTCTAGTTAGATTGGTTGTTACATGGTTATATGAGTATATATTATATGTTATATGTTGTTATGATTATCTTATACATGTATCATGCTAATTTTATGATCTTGTAGACGAAATATCCTCCCTGAATTATCCTAAGGTACAATAGTTTATTGTGATTTGGTTTAGTTGACATAGGATGCCTTGCAGGAAAGAGATCAAATGACTAGAAAGATGGTAGACTACAAAGACACTCCCTATGAATCAAATGAGCAATGTGGTGTTGGGAACTCTTATGATTCAACAAACACATTGATAAGCTTGAAGGAAGAAATAAGGAGTTGTAAGGCATACAATGACAAAATCATACATGCACAAGAGAAACAAGCAAAGGTTAATGCTATACTTCCTCAAAGTTTGTTAGAATTGTAGTTACAAAGGCCACTTCAAATTAGCCATGGACAGGAGGAAAAAACTAATGGGGCATATCGAAGTAGGCCTTATGGTGGTTACATGTCGGATAGAGATGACGTGGTTAGAGATGGAAGATTGTTGGATACTTCGAATAAGATAGGTGATGGATACAAGTACTATTCTAGTTCTGGTTCTGATAGGCATCATGATTGTCATCGTTATCATCCTTACATGAGAAGTGATAGGGGTTACTTTCCAGATGATATTATGAAAGAAAAGATGCCTACTTTTTATGAATATGTGAAAAATATGGAATATGCAGAGGCTTGGAAACTTGGGAGGGAGAAATTCTTTTAGTTGCATGAGTACACTAATAATATGAAGGCAAAAATTTCTATCTTCAACTTGAAAGGTAAAGCAGACATCTAGTGGGAAGATGTGAAGCGGGTTAAAGATATTAGGACATATGACTTGACTTGGCACGAGTTCTAGAGTATTTTTAGGAAGAAGTACTTTTTAGAAAGCTACTACGATAGTAAGGCCAAATAATTCTATGAGCTAAAGACGGGATCAATGGCAGATGAAGAGTACATGACTAAGTTCTTGGAGCTATGTAGGTATGTACTATATCTTAAAGATGATAAGGCTAAAGTTCAATGATTTTTTAGTGGATTTACATTAGAGTTTAGAGATTGGATTGAGTATGATGAGCCTTAGTCACTTGAGGAAGTTATTGTGAAATTTAAGCATTGTTATGAACAGTCGAAGCTTAAGAATGAATATCAGCAAGGATGGAAAGGAAAAGACAAAGGTAAAGGTAAATCAGAGCCAAAAAGAACAAGGCCTCAAAATTCAGATGAGAAAGAGAATGTGGCACCACAAAGGAGGTTCAATGCAGCTAGACAGGGACATGGGTCACAACAACAACCTAGAGGTGATGGTACTGGTCGATTGGAGTGTTGGACATTCGGTAAGGAGCACCTTAAGAAAAATTTGTCCACAAAATTGGGGTGGTAGGCCTCATATATATAGTGCATAGGAGGCACATACTATTGGGGATGTTGGTCAGAGCGTTCCTAGTATTTATAAAACATTGGATAACAAACAGGCAGACCATCAGACATCTATCATTAAGATGGATGGTAAGCTTTGTGATCAAATTATTTCTATTTTGATTGACCCTGGATCTAATTATAGCTATGTGATTCTTGACTTGGTGGATAAGTGTGGTTTGAGTAAGTAATTGCATGTAGAATATTTGTTAGTGAAGTTGGCTACATGTATAAAGAAGCGAGTTCATCATTAGGTTAGAGCTTGTGCATTTGATTTGAATGGTATGCCTACCCCAACACATTTGAATGTATTACTGTTGGGATCGTATAATATGTTTTTGGGCATGGATTGGTTGTATCTACATAGAACCAAGGTGGATTGTTATGACAAAGCCATTGAGTGTGTGGATGGCAATGGGGAACCAAGGGTCTTATACGGAAAGAAGAAAACCACATCAATTAGGATGGTGACAGTTATGCCAGCAAACGTAGCTGCATAAAAGGGTGCGTGTTATTTTCCATATATATTTCTAGTGACAAAGGTAAGGAAGTTGATGATGCATATGTTTTGAGCAAGTACCCAATTCTATAGTAGTATTAGGATAATTCCTGAGGAGATTTCAGAGTTTCCACCTCACAGGGAAGTATACTTTTCTATTGAGTTAGCGCCAGGGGAAACTCCAACATTAAAAGCACCTTACAGGATGAGCACACCTGAGTCGGTAGAGTTGAAGTTGCAATTGAAGGAAATGTTAGACAAGGGATACATTAGGTCAAGTGTATCACCTTGGGGCACACCGGTATTTTTTGTGAAGAAGAAGGATGGTACTCTCATATTGTGCATTGATTATAGGGAGTTGAGCAAAGTGACCATCAAGAGCATGTATCTGTTATCAAGGATCGATGAGATGTTCGATCAGTTGAAGGGAGCAGCAGTGTTCTCGAAGATCGAATTGAGATCTGGATACCACCAGGTACACATCGAAGAGGAGAACATTTACAAGACAACTTTCTGGAGCACGTATGGGCATTATGAGTTTGTTGTAGTTCCATTCGGTTTGACTAATGCTCCATCTACCTTTATGTGCTTGATGCATAGTGTGTTGCGTCCGTATTTGGATAATTTTTTTATTGTGTTCATTAATGACATATTGATATATTCTAAAAATGAGGAAGAGCATGCCGAGAATTTAACAACAATGTTGAGATTATTGAGAGAGCATCAGTTGTATGCTAATCTCAACAAGTGCAGTTTCTTTCAGAATGAGGTACATTACTTGGGACATGTTGTCTCCAAGGAGGGAATTGCAGTAGATCCAAAAAAGATAAGGCCCATCACGTAGTGGGTAACTCTTAGAAATGGGAATGAGGTGAGATCTTTCAGGGGGTTGGTAGGTTATTACAAGAGGTTGATCAAGAACTTCTTGTATATTCATTATCCTATTACATCATTGCAGATGAAAGGTAAGAAGTTTGACTAGACCAAGGAGTGTGAGGCCATTTTTAAGAAACTTAACTAGTTGTTGACACATGCTCTAGTGTTAAAGATTGCAGATCTAGATAAGGAGTTTGTAGTATGTACACATGTTTGCAAGAGAGGACTTGGTGGATTCCTTATGCATGATGGAAATGTGGTATAATATGAGTCACAAAAACTAAACGAGCATGAGAAGAACTACTCAACGCATGATCTTGAGTTAGCAACGATCATACATGCGATGAAGATGTGGAGGCACTATCTTCTTGGAAGGAGGTTTGTGCCAATGAGTGATCACATCAGGTTAAGGTATTTGTTTGACCAACCAAATTTGAATGTTCGATAGGATAGATGGTTGGCCACGATCATTGAGTTTGACTTCGAGATCAGGTATATCAAAGGAAAGGAGAACAAGGTGGCAGATTCTCTTAGCAGGCAGATACAACTAAATCACTTAACAACTATGAGCTCCTATTAGACAAACTTACAGGATAGGATCTTTATGGCAGGTCAACGGGACGTCAGGTATATGAAGATTATGCATAGGTTGCAGTAGAGTATAGGTACATGTATAGGTACAGGTACAGGTACAGGTACATGTGGTAGTATAGGTACATGTACAGGTGCAGGTGCACATGATATGGACTATTATCTTACAACAGGTGGATTGGTCAGATTTAGAGACATGATATATTTTCCAAATAGAAGTGAGCTCAAGAAGGTGATATTGAGGGAGTTTCATGCGAAACCATATTTAGGTCACCCAGGCTACTAGAAGACATTGATTGTAGTGAATATTTTTTTTATTGGCCGAATCTGAAGAAGGATGTAGTAGCAGTTGTGCCTAGGTGTTTTGATTGTTAGCATTTGAAGGCAAAGTGTAAACATCCAGGTGGAATGCTACAACTGATTGCGATTCCAGAATGGAAATGGGAGGTCATTTCTATGGACTTCATCACAGGTTTTTCGAGGAAAGTGAGACAACATGATTCCATCATGGTTGTTGTGGACAGGTTGATAAAGGTTGCACACTTCATTCTAGTGAAGTCTACATGCTCAACTAGCGATTTAGCACATGTATTCATTAGAAATGTGGTCAGACTGTAAACTTCACTTCCAAGTTTTGGAAGGAGTTGTTTTCAAGTTTGTGCACAGATTTGGCCTTCATTACAACTTATCATCAACAGACAGATAGAAAAACTGAGAGGATCAATATGATATTGGAGGACATGTTGAGGATGAATGTGATGCATCAACAATGGAAGTGGGAAGGGTATATTCCGTTGGTAGAGTTTACTTATAACAATGGGTATTAGTAATCTTTGAGGATGAGTCTGTTTGAGGCATTTTATGTGTGGAGCTACAATACTCCTATCAGTTGGAGTGATCCAGTTACTATGGTATTGATTGGACCGGACATGTTGGTGGACATGGAACAGGAAATGTAGGTTATAAAGAAGAATCTAAAGACAACATAGGATAGGAAAAAGAGCTATGCAGATCATAGGAGTTCCAAGTTGGGGAACAAGTGTACTTGCGCATCAAACCGAAGAAGATCTCCTTGCAAATTGGATCTTGTGCTAAGCTGGAACCAAAATTTTCCATGTGTCATTGCTTAAGAAGTATGTTAAAGATGATAATCATGTGATTGACTGGTCTATATTGCAGGTGGAACTGGATGGAGAATTCTAGCCGGAGCCTCAATGTATATTACAAAAAAAGGTATTCATGCTCTGGAACTGAGCAATAAGCTATGTGGGAGATGGAGGATCAAATGCATGCTATGTATCCTTCATTGTTTTCTGGTTGATGCAAAGCAATTTTGGTATGGTGTTTTGGTATATGTTTTGGTACATGTTTGGTGATGCCTTGGTATATGTACATATGTATATGGATGTAATTACTACCATGAGATATGTTATAAAGCTCCAATAAGCTGTATGGGTGTCATGCCATTATAGTTGTCATGTTGGTTTTCTTTTTAGCAGGGTGATCACTGTAAATATTGCATCGAGCTATGTTATAAATCTCCATGGGAAATATGTTTTTTTTCAATGGTTTTGCTAAGGTATATGTGTGGTTGAACAAAAAGGATGGTATCCCCCAAGGGGGAGGGTTTTGTAACAACCCTGGTGAAAATACCATGTAATAAAAGTTAATAAAGGAAAAAATATTAACCACAGTTGATGGGAAACTTATTCCAAGCTAAATGTTGGGCAAGGCATCCTAGTGCGGGTGTTCATCGATTTATTATGGCTAAGGAAATTGGCAAAGGCAATGACTAAGGCTTTGGAAAGGAAAATGGAATTTTTGGCACAATTATTTATGAAAATAATGGAATTTAGGAGAAAAGGAAGGTGAAATGTCACAGGTTGCATGTGAGGAGGAAAATGAAGGAAAATAATGGAAAATGAAGAAAATCAAGGCCTAATTGATAAAAAGGCTTCCACAATCTCTCTCTCTCTCTCTTGGATACTTAGAGTTTTCTTGGAGAATTTTGGCATTAGATCAAGAAAGGAAAAGAAGGCAAGAGGAGGGAAGGAGCAAGAAAGGAAGAGCAAGATCAAGCAACTACAACAATATTCTTTGTAGGTATCAATTTGCATGTGTATTTTTCTTACCATAGTTGGAATGCATGGTATTTCATGTGATTATTTTGTTGTTATGGCATGGGTTTTCTAGGCGTGAGAGTGTTTTCAACCTAGCCTTTCCATTTCCGGATACCCATGGTGTGATGGGGTTCTTATGTTTTGGTTGAGTTGGATTGCTAGATGGATTCAAAGTTGAGTGATCTTGATCTCTGAATGATATACAACATGGCTTAGTGGTCCCTGAACCAGATTATGGATCATGATAAAGCCACTAGCCTAGTAACCCCTGAGCCGGACTATGGGTTGTGGTAGAGCTAGGATTGTGTTGCCTTGGTATACCTAGGAATCCTTGCCGGTGAATATTAGGATATGTAGGTTTTAACCTCGTACAGAAATTACCTACATACGAATTATAAAACACATAAAATAAACAATGCGAGAGCATAACACATAAAACACATATACACAAAGATTTTCCCCTGGATCCCAAACCGGGACTGCCAACTTGATTTTTCATTATGTTCTTTTCAATGTTACAATACATATTTATACATGCCGAAGCATCCAATACCATGGACCAAAAATCATCACATTCAAAACCATGGACCAAAAATCATAATGTCCAAAATCATGTGTGAAAAACATGCACAAAACCATAGGTAGGTTTGCCCAACCTAATATAGGGTCCAAAACTAAAATTTTTTGGGGCGCTGCCCCAGACCCCATAGAGTGGGGTTACCTACAACCCTCAAACCCCCTATGACTCCCCCTGCTACGCAATCGATGCAACGAAGGGGGGGCTCTGCCCCCCTTCTAACCCCTCGGTTAACTACATGGGCTAGTCATGAAAAGAATATAACACAACCCAATATTCTACCACTTGTTGTTTTCTTTCCAAAGCGGGCCACAAGAGAGCTTAGTCATTTATCCAGCCCTACAATGCCCATTGTTTCTCTATACCAAGAGAACTTCTCAGAGCTCACAGATTTTGTCAATGCACCTGTAGTATTCTTCAAAGTGTCCACCTTTACTAGCAACACCTTTTGTCTTCTATCATATCCCTCCCAAAGTGATACTGAACATCAATGTGCTTTGCCTTTGAATGATATGCAGGGTTCTTTGCCAAGAATATTGCACTTTGGCTATTATAGTCTATCCTTATAGCTCCATGTACTAACCCCATACTTGAACACAATCTCTGCAACCAAACTGCTTCCTTGCTTGCATGAGTGGTTGCCATGTACTCTGCCTCTGTAGTTGATAGTGCCACTACAGATTATTTCTTACTCATCCAACTGACTGCACCTCCAAATAGGTTAAACACATACCCACTTGTAGATCTTCTTTGATTCAAATCTCCAGCCCAGTCTGCATCAACAAAGCCACGAATATCCAACACTCTGTCCAATCCTGGTCTTCCTTGATAGCACAAACCATAATCACTAGTGCCACGCAAATACTTGAAAACCTGCTCCACTGCTGTCCAGTGCTTCTTCCTTGGTTTTGACATAAACTTCCTCAATACTCCCACTGCATGTGTAATGTCCGGTCTAGTACAAACCATCACATACATCAGGCTACCGATTGCACTTGCATATGGAACATGGGACATGTCCTCTTCCTCTTCTTGTGTCTTGGGACACTATTCAACAGATAAATTCACACCTATAGGAATATGAAACTTCACTGATTTATTATCCTGCATATTAAACCTCTGCAATATTGTCTCGACATACTTCCTCTAGTCTAACTAGAGCTTCCTCTTTGTCCGATCTCTTTTAATTTCCATGCCCAAAATATAGTTTGCAGCACCAAAATCTTTCATGTTGAATTTGGAGGACAAATGGGTCTTCAAATCCTGGATAATTTCTGTCATTTCCAACCAACAACATATCATCCACATACAATACTAGATAAATAACACAGTCACCAATTAATTTAAAATACACACAGTGATATGCTTTTCTTTTGATAAAGCCAAGTCCTCGTATAAATGTATCAAATTTATGATACCACATCCTTGATGACTGTTTTAACCCATACAGAGACTTCTTTAACTTGCATACCATTTCTTTCTTACCATTCACCGCAAAGCATGTTGAAAATTGTGCAACAAGAAATGGTAAATTTAGAATGTGCTAAAAATAGACCTGCTAAAAATAACATGTCTAAAAATAGCAGTTTGGCCAATTAGGTCATTGGCCACATTGGGTGAGAGGTGAAGCTGCTAAAAATATAAAGTTTTAAAAATAACATTTATGGGTCCCTTCCTATTTATAGCAGTCCCTAGTCTATCTCTAGGAAGTAAAATTAATTTTGGTCTTAACAACAGTTTAAAATATTAATTAATTAATCTCCATGAGTTAATTAATTATGAAAAATTAAACTTGAAGTCTTTTTGAGATCATGCAATTTTTTTCTCCCTTGATTTAAGAATTTACCCCTTGATTAAAGGAGGTAAGGTTTAGTTCTATAATGAGAGAATCAGTTGACTTAGTTCTAACTAGTCAAGTCCAGTTAGATTATTTTAACAAGTTGTTAAAATAATAAAATATAGTTTGTTAATGCTTGCATGCATGTGACAACTATTATTTTACATAACTGAGGATTCACTCATGGATAACTGTTGCATGTCAGTTCTGTCAGAGACCCAGTTGAGATCAGATGTTGGACAATGTACTATCAGATGCTTGGATATTTCTAGTAAGTATTCCTTGCATGGAGAAGGCTATATTATAGGAGATTGGAGGACTTGTGGCCTATATATTGAGGCCTAGGTAGTCCATGATTTTCATCTTCTAATTGAAGATCATCAGGGTACAGAGAGAGCAGGATAGCTATTGAGTTGATTCTTTTTGTATGTTGAAGAGGATTTCCACTTGATTGATAATAAAATGTTGGGATTTTATGATGGTGCTTTCCCCAGTGATATATTCTGTGTTATGTGTGATTGATTTCTCTTGATTAGTTATGCATGTTTCTACTTGATGTTGCTCATGAATTCGATTATGCTTCCGCTTAATGTTTTGTAGAAGTAGAACAACTATTATGCTTTAGGACATTACATATATCGGTTTGTTCTACAGGTGAAATATCTACAACAAGCAAAGAAAAACATCATGAAAACAAAAGAGGACATAAGAAAGTGTCGTGCGTTCCACAAGAGCCCCACTTACAACATAAGTGAGTGTCGAGCTAATCAATCACTGGTGGCCGAGCTGAAGGCTTCAGAGTTAGATGCACCTTCTGACTTTGAGTCAGAACTCGACAAGGGGAATGGAAAAGGGAAGTAGATTATCGATGTGGAGTCCAGTGTCACCATTGCCACCACAAAGATCTAGAGGAAGGGGTGTCTCTTCCACTCACAAATGTGGGTGAAGGGGTTTCCGTTGTAGTTCATTGTCAATAAAAAGAGCCAAAAGAACCTCATCTCAGAAGAGGTCATTAAGAAACTCGGTCTACCGACCACACCACACTCACAACCATACACCATCACGTGGCTCCACCAAGGACGAGATCTCCGTGTTAGTCAGCAATGTGTGATGTTTCTCCTCTTAAAGTCTATGACGTGTTATTAGGCCAACCATACTTGTGGAAGCGACATACTATGTATGATTCAAGGCATCACACTATTATTATTACTCTAGGAAGTAAGTTGTACAGGATACCGGAGGCAAACCCGCATACCGCCATCTCTTTGATCTATGCTAAGCAATGCAGTAAAATCATCTCCCAAACCAGGCAATTTATTTTCTTTTTTATTCATTCTCAAAGTAAGGGGAAGACTATGGCCACATCTCGTGAAGGGTTCCACCGCGCAACAGAAGCAAGTGGATAAGGTCATGGAAGAATACATGGACTTCTTCTCCTCACCACAAGGGTACCTTCACATTGTCAGGCCAAGCATTTGATAGATCTGACCCTCGAAGCGCCTCTACCTAATAGGAAAATATACCACCATTCTATTATGGAAAATGAAGAAATCAAGTGGAAGATCCATAAATTTCTACAAAAAGGGAACATCTGAGCAATTTCCTCACCTTGTGGGAGTATGATTGTACTTGTATAGAAGAAGGATGGGACCTGGAGACTCTACATTGATTATTGGGCACTAAATAAAATCACTTTCAGGAACAGGTATCCAATCCCGTGGATTGATGATCTTCTTGACCAACTCTAAGGGACCAAGTACTTTAGCAAGATTGATTTAAAGTCTAGTTATCACCAGGTTCCAACAGAACCCATAGATGTATGAAAGACTAACTTCAAATCCAAGGAGGGCCTTTTTGAGTGGTTGGTCATGCCTTTCAGGTTGAAAAATGCCCCTGCAATATTTATGAGGGTAATGGATGACATCTTGTGGCCCTTTACCAACTTATTCGTAGTTGTATATCTAGATGACATCCTCATCTTCAACAAGAGTTTGGAAGAGCACTTGCAAAACATTCAACATGTCCTTCAAACCTTGTGGCAGCACAAACTATGTGCCAACTTGGAGAAATGCACCTTTGGCATGAGCCAGGTCCAATATTTGGGTTACATCATTGACGAGCAAGGCGTGCATGTGGATCCAGCTAAGATCCAAGTTATTCGGGATTGACCATCCCGGTCCACTCTAATAGAGTTTCATAGGTTTTTGGGCCTTGCGAATTTTTATCAGAGGTTCATGTTGGGATTCTCTCATATCATTTGGACTTTGAGTCATGTTACCAGGGGCGTAGTGAAAGCAAAGTTTTTCTTGTCCAAGTCCCAACAGAAGAAATTTGTTGAGCTGAAGCACTGCCTCTTCTTTGCACCAATACTCACATTGCGATACCTTCAACAACCATTTGAAATTGAGACATACACCTCTGACTATGATATTGGTTTAGTTCTCACCCAACAGTGACATTTGGTGGCCTATCATAGTGAGACACTTTCCAACACAATTTAGAAATACCATCATGCAAATGTGTTGACAATGGAAACATTACATTTCAAGGAAGGAGACAATAATCCACATAGATCATCAACCCCTTCAGTTTATACAGACCCAAGTGAAGTTGCAAAATGATCGCCATCAAAGGTGGTCCACATATATGCAACAATTCCATTTGAATATTAAATAGAAGAAGGGAAACACCAATTGTGTTGTAGATTGCCTCAATGGGTCCTCGATTGCAGCACTGACCACTATTCTCAAATCTTGTGGCCATGAGACCTATGGATGGCCACAACTATACAAAATGATCCAAAGTTCGTCAACACATACTAGATTCTAGTGGATGACAAGCAAGTTCCAGACTTCCACCTCTAGGATGCATTATCATGCTACTTGGAGAACCTTTGTGTTCCTTCAAATGAGCATCCCAAGTTGATTTGGGAGGTGCACTACAACCGGGTTGCACGACAATTTGGTGTGGAGAAATTATCGTCGTACTACAAAAGTATTTTTATTGGCCAAATCTCTGACAGGATGTTGGAAAATACATCAGATCCTCCACTGTCTGTGTCATCACTAAGCCAACCATTAAGAAGCAAGGCATGTATACTCCTCTGCCTACTCCTAATTGGCCCTCAGAATCCTCTCCATGGACTATATGTTTTGCCTTCCTTCTACCAAGCATGGCAATGACTGTGTATTTTTGTTCGTTGATAGATTTTCTAAGATGGCCATATTAGCTACCTGCAAGAAGAGTATCACAACAAAGGCCACTGCCAAAATCTTCTTACGAGTGTGGGTACATTTTAGGATCCCTTAGACCATTATATTAGATCGGGATAGCAGGTTCCTAAGCTCATTTTGGTCGAGCTTTTGGTCATTGTTGGACACCAAGCTCACCAAGTCGACTACATTCCACTGCCAGATTGATGACCAAACATAGGTCGTCAACAGGATGATTGTGAACATACTATGCATGTACAACTCTAAGAATTTGCAAATATGGGATGAGAGTCTTCCCTATGTGCAATACAACTATAAAAAAAGCTCTCTATAGCTCGACTAGCCACAACCCCTTTAAAGTGGGCCTGTAATTCGAACCATTATGTCCCCTTGATGTTGCACTGCCCTTTGCAACTACGTAGGAAGAATCTCCCCATGTTTAGTTTGAAGCTGATAAAGCCACCATGTTTATTGAGTGCATTTATCACATCAACCAATAGGTGCATGAAACCTTGGAGAAATCCAATGCAAAATAAAAACAATGACATGATCAACATCCGGTGCCCCATAAGTTTCAGCTGGGCGACAAAGTCTGGTTACATCCATAGAAAGAGCACCTTGCTGGAGCCCATTGTAATCTTTAACCACTCTAATATGAGCCTTACACCATCACCAAGGCCGTTGGAGGCAATTATTTTGAGCTCAATATCCCCCCATTCCTTAGGTTGCACCCCATATTCAATGTGGACTGCCTTCGACCATACTTTCCACCATTCCGGGACACCTCATACATTGTTGAGTAGTTGACACCAACAGAGCTCAACCAAAACTACATTGAATAGGCCACAATTGTAAAAATCATGGACACATATATCATGAACACTCACAAATAAAGGATCCAACTGTATCACATTATTAAAGTTGGCCAACTCCTGCACTAGGGCTTGTGGCTCACCAGGGACCGAGTTCAACGGAAATTTCCCTATCCCATGGAGGAACTCAACACAATGGGGACCGTTGCTTCCTAAGGTGGGAGGATTGATCCAGGTACATATTGGTGGCCACCTGCCTATTCCACTTGGAACCCCAACACTGTTTCTTTCGATTTCCTTAATTGTAACACAATTTACCATTTTTGGTAGTTTTTTCGGGTCTTAAACTTTCAGAGCCTTTTTGAGGCCTTAAATGATGTTTTTTTTGGGAAATACAAAAACTATTGTTAGAAACAAGGGTTTATAATCAAAAGTTGTAGTCCTTAGATAGACCTTTCTAACGAGGTGTCGTAGGTGTCAAACTAAGGTCGCATGCCAAAGTTACAACCTCAGGAAGTTGGTGTACCAACTAACCCCAACGAGGCCCACACACTTTTGGTGCTTCATCCCCTAGGTTTAGATTTTTGGTTGTTTAGGGTTTTCCCTTGTTTCTCAATAATAAAAATGTTCGCGAGCCTCATTGTAACACAATTCATAGGCATGTAGCTGCCACATCTCTTCTTAGAGATAAGCTACCATCGCCCAAGCTAGTTTATTTCCATTCTGCATGTAAACAATTTTCAGTATTTGGTTATTAATGAATTGAAGTTCAAGTTTCATAGTAGCTCTGTATTTCTGTTTAAATCTGTATTTCATTTCGTTCCGGCATAAATCTTGATCAATTTGAAAGATTTGAGAATAAGTCCTCCCTATCATGGGATACGATAGAGATCATATAAGTAAATGTTAGTCATGGTTTTATTTATATCTTTAATAACCTTGTATTTTAGGGCCTTTCCTAAAGAAATTGATGAACTTGTATTTTTAGGAGGCGAGGGCGACTTAGATTTATGCATTGGAGTGTTATTAGACTTGGTGTTTTGTGTAGAATCAAAAGTGACCTTAGGAGCTGAGGCAATAGATTTAATAAAGGATGGAGGAGTAAGAGACTGCCTTAAAGGGGATTTCCATAACGAAGTTGTTAAGGTTTAAATTCATATTTAGTTATCAATATGTTTTGGCAATTTATTATTTCTCTTCTAGATTGTGTGGAATGGCTTATACCTGGATGAGCTTTGTCCTGAATTATTCTTTATGTTAGTTACTTCATTAGAGAGCATCTTAACAAATTTTAGAATTCTCTCTAGATCAGTAGGTTCCTTCTACACAAGCTTATTGAGGGTTAGATACTTTTTTCCACTTGATCCAGGATTTTTTTGCTTATAGATGCGTTAGAATTACATATAATAGAGCACTTAAAAACCATGGAACATAAGCATATAAAACGAATATAAAAGAGACATAATCACGCATGAGATCAAGACATAGAGATTTGATACGAAGTTCATCCAATTTGGACTACATCTCCGAGCCTTGCTCATTAGTGGGGAGGCCTTCATTCATTAAATGGCATGAAAAGGGAGAAGTACAAGAAGATTTTACATAACACCCTTTTACCTCCAATTTGGAAGATATATGACAAATGGAGAGGCCAACTCTACAGACAGACAACACCACTGACTTCGTGGCAAAAAATCATGCAGAATCGCCTCTTCGAACACCCAATTTAGATAATCGGGCTTTCTGAACCTTCTCGGAACCTTATGATTTTTGAGGCAGGGTTCCGACCATCTACCAGGAGAAGGTGCCGCTGCTTTGATTTCTGTAAATCTATGATTTTATCTACTGCTCCCCCCTCTCTCAATGTGCGGATAGACCCAATTTATATTCTGGTGGGCAGATACTTTCATAAACTGGGCAGTTTCAACAAATGACAAGTTTAGGAAGGTGAGTAGTTTCAAATAAAGATTCTTGGGCCTGGAATAGTACGTAGGTAACAAACCTATCATACATGGAAAAACCACCATCGAAAAATTCAAACAAACTGTTTCGTTTAAAAACTCAAACTGACGGAATAATAAAAGAATTAGTGTATTCCCCGAACTCGGCAGCTTTATCATTGGCGACCATAGTCTATCGATGCCAATATCCCACTGTAAATCACAATCGATGGAACCATGGTGATTCTCCATAATGGCCACTGCATTGTGCGATGTGCAAACGGGAGGACTCGACGAAACTATCAATTGAAACCCATAACTGTATTGCATTCGAGATCCATCACATATCACAATCAGCGAAGCCAAGGGGTACATATATAACAAGAATTTTCACTGTGTGATATGCGATTGTAATATCACAATAACAACATGATCCTACCGGGGGCTGATTCTATACTGCTGCACCTTGCGATGTGCGATATGCGATTTATCGCATCGCACCCATTCCCTGCTCAGGTCTGATTTATAACAATCGTTCCTTGTGATTTGGGATTATCACATCACAACCTGGTAATTCTAGGGGCCGATTCGTGAACCTCTGACTTGGCACTTCCCCATTCGGTGAGAGTTCAACCACGTCATCTTATCCTGCCACCTGTCCAAGTCAAACTTGAACTTTGACTTTCCCTAACTTCCTAATATGAGATTGGATTCAAGTTTAGTTTGCACCGTTGGAATCAGGATGATGAGCACTTCGATCTAAAGCTAAGTTTATCAAGATTCTGCCACTTTTAGTTTTGAGCCTTTTTACCATGCCCCTGGTACTTTTTGGAGATCCACTTGGATCAATCCTCATGGGTCAATCCTCCTGGATCAATCCTCCCCACTAAGAGAAGCTTTTGGTCCTCCAAAAGCATTAAATAATCTGCAACTGCTCTGTACATTGTCTGCACCACAAGTGTCCTAACAGTTCATCCTTCCTTCTCCTTCACCTTTGTCCTTCAGAGCCATAAGTGATGAGTCGACACCTGCATCCCCTGCAAACCTGTAGTACAATATCTTGCAAATTACATGTTTAGCTATATGACCAAAAATGAGCCAAGCATCCCATACTTGCCACGAGTTTATAACACGTACTCTGTGGTCAAGTTTACGTAACAATGGAAACAATACCCTAGCTATCAATAGAAGGCCAAACATTATTGTTGCTTCAACAAGTGATGGAAAACACATCATCACTACAACACATGATTTACAAAAATAAGGGCAAACACTATTGTTGCTTCTACAAGTGATCGAAACACATCATCACTTTCACAGTTTAAAATGCAACACAAAATAAGACCCAACATCATTGTTTTTGCAACAAATGATGGAAAACACATCATCACTTTTACAGTTTAAAATGCAACACATGATTTGCAAAAATAAGGCCATGACATTCTACCACACCTAGAAGAACCATCTCTCACTTATCAAAGTGATTGTGTCATCTCCTTGTGGCGCCTTCATTGGTTGAACAACTGCTTCACCTGGTTCATGCACATATGCTTTATCCTTGCGACGCTGCTCTGGATGGAGCCTCCAACACATGGCTCTTTGATGACCACTTCTGTCACAATGACTACAATAAGCCTTCTCCCTCTAGATCTGATTTAACTTCTTCTTTGCCTGCTGTTGAGAGGGTCTTTTATGCCTCATCCTTTTTCGTGCTATTATTCTCCTCTAACACTTAGCAAACACATGGTTATGCAATCCACAAAAACTGCAAGTTTTTCTATGCAATGATTTTCGTTCATTATTAACAATATCGTTGTAATCAAAATGAAAATGGGAATATCGAGACTGGTTATACCTTTCTTATTGGTCTCTGGTATGATCATGGGAAAGAGAGCTTGCCTCAGCTCTTTCTCTGCAATGCATACTACCATAGGTTGATGGTGATGTGTTCCCATCATCCTCTTTCCTCGATGGTTTCAACAATGTCGTGGAAGCTTCTGACATATTTGAGCATTTTCCTTCAGTTCGCCCCAGCCTTGTGAATTGAGGTCTTTGATCAACCTCCAATGGCTGAGTTATGCCTTGGCTATTAACACCAAGTCTTTCTTCTTCCTTGTACCTCATCTAGGTAAGGAGTCTCATGTTTGTCCTTGTAATGGGTATCTCCACATTTCCAACATAAATTTATACTATGTGAAGATGAAACTGAAGAGAAATCAACATCTTTTACTTCCACTGTCGATTTGGAAAGAACTGATGAGGGATTCTCATCATCTGTCATTGGTGGTTTGCAGGCTATTTTTGCACATTCCCCAACCTCCTTCCTGACATACCCATGTCCTGCCTGAGGGGGTAATTCCTCTACTTTGATGGGGTTTATGATGCCCCGACTATTACTGCCGAGGCCCTTCCCTTGATACCCCATTATCTTTAACAATTTGGACCCGATTCCTGTAGTATGGTTTTCAAAAATGGCAAAATCATCATTAAGAACAATACACAGAGTCGAAGAATTGATTTTTACCTCATGGGGGTCATGCTGCAGCTTTTCCAAGGTCTCATCCTTAGCTTATAGCTAGCATAACAACCTCTGTTTCTCCTCTTTCTCTTCATGTAGAAGCCTCCTTAATTCAACAAGATTTGCTTGAAGACTCTGGTCATTGTGCTTCAACTATTCTAGGGCCTCATCTGAGGTTCACAACTGAAGCTGCAATCACTCTTTCTCCTCTTTCTCTTCTCGTAGTAGCCTTTTTAATTCATCGTTCTCTTTTTGAAGTCTCTGGTTAATCTCCTCATTCAAGGAAGGTGATGAATATGATGCATAAGCACTGGAAGATGTGGATGACGCATCGCTCTCTGATCTCTCTGTCTCCTCCTCTCTTCTCTTCTCATATGTGCCATACATGATGTCCACCATTTTGGACATTCGTAGGAATGTCTTGTGCATTTCTTTATCATTCTCCATGGCTACACACTCGGTCATTCGCGCTCACAATTCTTAACAACAACAAGACCGCTTCTCTTCCCAATGAGCTTCAACATCTGCCATGTCTACTCTTCGTGATGCACGTCCTGTGAGGCTTATTTCTGGTTAGTGTACTCATGCAATTCACATCAATTAAGCCCTGCTCTGATATCACTTGATCCAAGATTTTTTTGCTTATATATGTATCAAAATTACATATAACAAAGCACTTAAAAACCATGGAACATAAGAATATAAAATGAATATAGAGACATAATCACACATGAGAACAAGATACAATTAATTGATTACAGAGTTAATCCAATTTGGACTACATCTCCGGGCCTTGCTCAATAGTGGGGAGGCCTTCATTCATTAAATGACATTAAAAGAGAGAAGTGCAAGCATATTTTACATAACACCCTTATACCTCCAATTTGGAAGATATATGAAAAATGGAGAGCCCATCTCTAGAGATAGACAACACAACTAAGTACCTGGTGAAAAATCGTGTAGAATCACCTATCTGAACACCCAATTCGGATAATTGGGCTTTCTGCACCTTCTCAGAATCTTATGATTTCTGAGGCAAGGTTCTAGCCACCTGCCAGGAGCAGGTGTCGCTGCTCTTATTTTTGTAAATCTACATTGCTATTTGCTACTTCCTCCTCTCACTGTGCGGATAGCCCCAATTTATATTATGGTGGGCGGATACTTTAATAAACTGGGTAGTGCAACAAATGACAAGTTTAGGCAGGAGGGCTGTTTCAAACAGAGATTCTCGGGCTTGGAATAATACACAGGTAACAAAGGAATCATACATGGAAAAATTACCATCGAACAATTCAAACAGACCGTTTTGTTTTAAACTCAAATCGATGGAATAATACAAAGAATCAGAATATTCCTTGAACCCCAACGGCTTTATCATCGATGGCCATAGTCGATCGAGGCCGATATCCCATCGCAAATCATAGCTGGAGGAACCATGGTGATTATCCATAACAATCGCTGCACTAGGCGATGTGCGATGTGCGAACTGGCGGACCCGACGAAACGATTAATTGAAACCCATAACCGTATCACATCTGGGATCCATCGCATATCGCAATTAGCGGAGCCAGGGGGTACATATATAACAAGACTTTGTACTGTGCGACATGTGATTGCAATATCACAATCGCAAACTAATCCTGCCGGGGGCCGATTCTATACCGCTGCACCTTGTGATGTGCGATACGCGATTTATCGCATCACACCCCTTCCTTGCTCGGGCTGATTTATAACCATCGTTCCTTGCGATCCGCGATTGCGATTATTACAACACAACCTAGTAATGTTATGGGCTGATTCACAAACCTCTAGCTTCTACAATCTACGAAATGTGGGGCCAATGGTGGTCTGCCACTTGGAACTTTCCCATTCGCTAAGAGTTCTACCACGTCATCTTCTCTTGCCACCTGTCCAAGTCAAACTTGAACTTTGACTTGCCCTAACTTCGTCATATGAGCTCAGATTTTAGTGTTGTTCGCACTATTGGAATCAACATGACAAGCACTTCAATTTGAAGCTAAGTTTATCAAGATTTTTCCACTTTGAGTTTTGAGCATTTTTATCATGCCACTGGTACTTTTTGGAGATCCACCTGGATCAATCCTCTTGGATCCTCCTGGATCACCACTAGACTTAGGTTCTTCTTTATGGTTGTTTCTAGCCAAGGAAAGCATCTTCTTAAACTTTAATAACTTATTCAAAGTAACACATAATAATACCAAAGCTGCTTTCAAAAGGATCACAAGTACATGATTTTCAAATCAACAAAAAGAAAGGTATATGGGGGGCCACCCCACTATAATCAAAGCAAGTCACCTCTCAAAGCTACAAAAGATCATTTCTCTTTCATTTTCTCACTCATCACATTGTTAAGGGAGCTCTCATCCATCATCATCATTTCCAAATAGCTTAGGGCCATACTTTTTCAAGAAATAATCTTTTTCCTCAGTCGTTGCACATAGAAAGTTGTCGCTGCTTTTCTGGACAGGCACGTTGTGCACCGGTGAACTGCGCTGCGCATAGGTGAACTATGTTGCGCATGGGACAAAGTCCTCCAAAATCATTTGTTGACCACTGAAATTCATTTTTCAAGGTTTCTCTTCTATCATGTCATCCTCCAGGCTTCACAACCAGTAAGTTAAATCATTCTTGTGCCTTACTTTTGCTTCTTATGTCAAGAATGTTTCAGATGCTTCCACTCCCAGGGTTTCTATGAATTTCCTAGTTTTGATCCTAAATGATGAAATACTGCCCCAAACCCTAGTTTCTTGTCCCTACACCTCTGTTTGCAACAACTACACTATTCCCATCAATCACAGAACCCCATCCCCTTATTTTCCATCTTTTCTCTCTAAACCCTAAACTACCCTATCTCTTCCAAGAGCAGGCCTATGTTTTGGCCTTTTTCACTCCCTCCCCTCACCCATTTCCCAAAATTCCTTCTTCCCCTACTCATTAACATCATCCCCTACCCTCCTAAATTTCGTCAAAAATTTAGGCAACTCCCAAGTCCCTCCTATCACCTCATTCCCTCATAGCAACAACATATTTCACTGTTTTTACCTGTTTTCCACCTAGGGTTGAAAGTATGGAGCCTGATTCACCACAATCAGAGAAGAGGAAATATAAAAAGGGAGGAAAAACACTAAGGCTTGAACCCTCTAATTGCAATGAAATCACCTCCTTCCCTTTTTTCAAGAAATGTTTTGAAGATTTCAGTTATTTAGAGTTTTGTCAAAAAGTGCAGGGAGTGGGTCACCATGAACATCTCATAGGTATATTTTCCCTCACCTTGAAGGAAGAAAAAATCACCATTGCAGGGATTGATTTCATGTTTTCAATGGATACCATCTCTCAAGCTACATGCATACCAAATCATGGTGAAAATTGGTTCAAAGGCATGAACCTAGACCTAGAAGAGTACAAACCCTATCTGAAATCATAGTATAAAGAAATCAGTCACATGTTTTCCCATTCAGCTATTTGTTGGAGAGATATGCACCATTAATGAAGAATGTCATTAAATTCTTCACATGTGAGGGAAGCATTTCCAAGTTGTATCAATATCAGATGAGGCTACTCATGCACTTTACAACAGCCAAGTCTCTCAATTTGTGTAGTTACTTGTAAAGGAGCTTAACCAACATGTCTGAAAGGGTGCAATTGAAAGGAAAAGTGCATTATCCCAACCTCTTTCACCTTAGCCTGATAAACGTTATAGTTCTCCATTAGTTGACAGAGAAGAACATGACATGGCATACTTTCATTGAGGCAACTTTGAAAATGCACATAACTACTTCACCAAGCGAGCACCAAACTATGTCAGCACAGTCAATGGAGGTTGGGTCATCAAGCAAGCATGATGAGGTTCCCAAGGAACCTAGGCCTAAGGTGGCCAAGAAATATTAGAGAGGCAGAAGGCTTGTGTTTGATCCTCAAATTGAGGAAGGGGCCAAGCATACTACATTAACAAAACAGGGATCACCATCACATCATGAGGCTTCTTTGCATGATGAGGAGCTCATTGAGCATGATTTTGACCTAGTTGACTTGGAGGCACCAGATGAGCATCAAAACCTACAACAAGTTATCAAAGAGAAGGATTCTCAGATCATGGATCTCCAGGACAATTTGGTAAGGGCCAAATTCATCATTTCTTTCCTTGAGGAAGAAAACAATCAACTCAAGGCCAAACACCTAATAATGGAAAAAGAGTAATTCAGGGTTATGAGGCAAGAGGTCAAAGTTAAATCAGTGCGAAAGTATGATGAGCATGATGAAAAAGAAAACCATGTTGGAAGGAAAAGGCCTAGGACAATGGGTCTCAAAAGAGCGTTATAGAAGGAAAGAGACCAAAAACTATTAGATGAGGATTTGAGTATTGAAGACATAATTGCTATGGAAATAAATGAGCACATGGAATATTGGCTAGGAAAAGTCAATGGCCATATATAGAAGCTTCTTGAAAAGGCTAACAGGGACAATTAGATGTTGAGGCACATGGCTCACCACTACCAAACAAGAAACAATATTTGCAATATCAAGGTCAAACAAATGCAAAACAAGCTAAAGAAAACCCTAAAGAGTAAAAATGAGGAGGAAAAATTGGAGATGCTTGCTGAGGAATCCATTATAGCATCGTACACAGTATTTAGTAATTCTGGACCAATTTTGGGAGTCTTTTGATCATTTTTTGTTTTTTTGGTGAAATTTGGTGCAAAATTCAGAAATTTCACTAAGTCTAGAAGCGTAGAGCCTTGGCACTGCGATTTTTCCTCAAGGCTCCAAATGACAAGTGGCTTTCATTTATGGAAAGTTGATGGCCTCCTCTCAAAAACCATTTCCTCATATTTTCAGACAGGGCTCAGATTTTGAGAAAAATGAGAAAAAGGGTCAAAAATCAACATTCTGCCCCTCTTTTTGACAAGCATTGCACATCTGTAGATACCTTGGGAGAATGAGTTTTTGGAGACTTTCCCATGGATAATTTTCAAAAATTCAAGATGTTATGGAAACCAGGAAAACGAGGCTAGTTTACCGTTCTTTCAGATTTCAATTTTGACTTTAGGATGACACCTAAAATTGGCCTCTAACTTGGCACTGCGCTTCTACAATTTTATGAGATTTTAATTAAAAGTTTCATTGTGTAATTTTTCAGAGTTTCTAGTTCGACTTTGGTAAAAGTCAAAATGGTGAAGTAGATGAATGAGAGGGTAAAAGGGAATGTAAATCTGATGTATTAATTAATGGTTAGTATTTTTTTTATTTATTTTATTTTTATTTTTTATTTTTTATGTAAATTGAGCTTCAATTATGAGAGAAGTTGCAGTCAAAGTTAATTGTAGAAGTTGTTTCAACTTCCCTAGACATTAGGGTTTGGTTAGAACACATCATGAAACAGTTCCTAGAGTCATGGATTCGACCCTTGAGAGTGGGGAGAGGTTGTTTTGGTATTTATGTATCAGTTTCTCAGTCATAAAACAGGTTGGACATTTGAGGAGAGAACTATTGTAGATTGTATTTGACATTTCTGGAAATCAAAGGACATAGTTTGCAACTATTATTTAGGAATTCATGTGCAGTGAGTTTGTGATGTTGTTTTTCCTCTATTATTAATTTATATGAATTATATTTATCTTCTCTTTCTATTCATCAACTCTTCAATAGTTTTCCTTAAAATTTATAAACATAATTCTTTTCACTAAGCTCTGTTTTGATGGAAAATTTTTATGTGTTACTTTCTCTCTTGCTTAATGAATTCATGTTTCATGCTCATTAAGACATTTATGCTTCTTCTGAACACCATACTACACTGACAAAACCTTATATCCATCACAAAAGTTTTGCTACCTTGCTCCTTCATATCTTTATTGTTGTAATCCTTTGACCCTCTGACCTAGCTACCTGGTTTTTCTCCCTCATCGAGCAACAAAACCTTGAATTTTCCAAAAACTACCCGGGCCTAGCTATCTAGCCTAAAATCCTTTACATCTCAGTCATCTTTTGGTTGTGATTTCATAGAGAGAGCCCTCTCTGGTTTGGTAGGGCTAGCTACCAGACTAAAGTCTTGGTCTATGGTTACCTCTGTGATCACTAGTGGAAGGAAGCAAATGAGCCAATAAACCATAGTTGCACATGAAAGGAGACATTTAGTTGTAATATAGGACAACAATAAGTGCTTAACTTGCCATAAAAAATGAAGAATAATCAACATTTAGATATAAAAATTGCTCGTAAATGAAAGTATAGAAGTTGACAAAGATTGTTGGTCCAAAAGTTTATTAATAACCCAGGTTATTTTGCTAACCTATTATGGACATGATTTTTCTAAATGATTATATTGATGGTATGAAAAAAAATTGTCCCTACCAAAGTCGTCAAGGTTTAGATTCATATTTGAGCTATCAATAAGTTTGGGCAGGTTATTATATATCTTCTAGAATGGGTGGAGTGGCTTATACACATATGAGACTTCTCTTAAATTACTCTTTAGGTCAGTTATTTCATTAGAGAGCCTCTTAATAAATCTTTTAACACACTCTAGATTGGTATTTTCCTTCACAACAGGCTTATTGAGGGTTAGATGCTTCTTTTCACTGGCCTTCGGTTCTTCTTTATGGTTGTTGATAGCTAGGGAAAGCATATTCTTTTCAACTTTAGTATTTTCTTTAAAGTTCTAGCCCAGGGTTTTCTCCTTAGCCCTCTTAAAGAACATGGCTATGGAGGGGCATAGGGAGAAATTATATTAGTATATAGCTAGAGAATCTGCAAGGTGAGAATCAATGGGGATTTTATTTAGAAAAGTGGTGAAGCTCTAATTGAAATCTTTGACACTCTTTTTTGTCCATTTTTATTGAAACCAACTCTTTCAAAAGGGAAGTAGGTATGTTCTCTTCACCAAATTTGCTAAAAAAAATCCTTTCAAAGGCATCCTAGCAAGTTATGGAAAAAGCATGCAAATTATAGTACCAAGTTGAGATCTTATTCTCAAAGGTACACAAGAATATTAAAAAAACAACATATCCATCCTCAACATTCATTAGCCGTAAGTCCAAATAAAAGTTCTTAATGTGGTCTTCGTGAGAGCAACCTTGTCAAGATCAAAGTTAGGAAGCAACTTTTCTAGTTGCCTAGGAAGGTCATGCATGATGCTTGCAAGGTTTAAGGCTCCTTGTGATTTCACCGAGCTTGAGGTTTTTGGCAATTATGAATGATAAACCTGCTTGATGAAAGTATTATTTAGAATATAAGGAGGAAGGGAGAGAGCTAGAATAGGTTTGATCGAAAAAAAACCTGAGATACCTTCAATAGCATGCTTAGATAAATCCTAAAAGGAATCAACAAGGACACTAACCTTAGTGCTTTATCTTCTGATCGCTTTCTTTCTAAGGAGAATATGATATACATGAAGTCTATCGAGTTGCTTAGTGTAAGCGGTAGTGATATGCCTAAGGGCATTGACCTCAACAGGAGAAACATAATATACATATTTTGTGACGATTCTAGGTTTTTAGGACCAAAGACAAAATATTCGTAGCTTGTTTCTGTCTTAGTATAATTAACTTGAATAGATGTAATTTGGGGTGGTAGGGTGGAATTCTATTCACTAGAAGTGTGTGCTTGGTGAGAAATGGGAATTCTACTAGCCATGCACCTTGGGGTACTCCGTCTGTTTCCAAATCCGTTGACATGGAAAAATGTCTCAGTAATAGTTAAGGGGTCATCTTCAATATGATGTCCCAATTATACCTCACACTACACTAATAGACATGGGTGGAAAATCTAACGGCAAAATTCAATAGAAGGGATAAAATCAGAAAAATCGTTGAATGTATTTTTTTTAAATCCCGACTGTCGTCAAATATCTGATGTAGTTTCTTTTAGCATCGAATATCTGATGTCAGTTTAAAAACATCGAATATCTGATGTTAGTTTCACAATGTCGAATATTTAATTAATTCCACAATTAATGCTTTTTTCCATTAGAGAATGTCTAATATCGGACCACTTTACAAAAAATTGATATATATATGTGTGTGTCGAATTTCATATAACTTCAACATAGTTGCTTATATACTTGCGACGGTTTTGAAAGGTTGTAGGCCTATTTTTAGGTTAATTTTTGAAGAACATCATCACTGAAAGTTTGGTGAGGAAAAATGTCACATAACATTCCTCAAGGAGGATAAGGAGACGTGGGATTGACATCGGGGGCTTCGAAGGATCAAAAATGTTATTGCCCTTGTAAAAGATGCAAGGGATTGAAGATAAGGATACTTCTAATAGCAACAACTAAAAGGCATTGCAGAGACTATGGACACGCTGAAGGCAAACATGAATATCATCCATTAGTAAGTTATTCATTATATGTCTTTGTATTGTAGATTATTTTGTAAATGTTTATATGTATGTTGTATTTTAGATTATATGTCTTTGTATTGTAAATTGTATTGTCTTTGTGTTGTAAATATTTATATTCTTTGGGAGATATTTGACCTATGTTGTCATCTTGATATGGAGAAATATTATTTGATTATTATGGTTAGCGTCGATTAAGGGGTTGGGTCAAGTTATGGGTTAATTAGTTTATGGGCTTAAGGATAAGGGGTTATTTTCTAAGGGTTTAAGGGTTAGGGGTTAAGGGGTTAGGGGTTTAAACGATTAGGGGAATGGGGTTAAGCTGTTTGGGGGTTAATGTAAGTTTATGTTGTTAATTAGGTCCTAGAGGATTTATAGGTTAATGGATTTTTTCGGAGCATTATTAATAAGTTTTTAAAGTATATTATGCACATTTAAAAGATGGACATAGTGAATGCAATTTTAAAGGAAAGAAGAAAATAATTATGTAATATATTGTAATAAAATTTTATAAGCGAAAATTTAAAAATATAAATATCATTAAAGATTTAATTAAATAGATATTTGATTAAAAATAAAATTATTATAAAGAAGATGACTGGATGGAGATAAAATGAGTCCATTTTATTTAGGTAAGATGATAGTTAATAAAAAGCTATTTTTTATGAAAGAGAATATATATATAAAAAAAGACGATACTTTTTTTTCCAAGGAAAAAAACAGTAACTTTTTATTAAAAAATAATGAAAAGTTACATTAGCAGATGTACTGAAACATGTCGTATGCTGCCGCAAGGGCTCAAGTGCTTTCGCACCCCACACAACGTTAGCGAACTAACGTGCACAAAGAATAAGAAAAAGAGAAAAGAAGTAGAGGAAGGAGGAGAAGGGGCAGAAAAAACTGAAATCCCGCAGTGAGCAGGACCCACGCTTCAAGTTTTTCTCCCCTTTTTCTTTTCGACCTTACGCCACTCTCCTAGAGATGGCTCGATCGAGGCAATGACTATCTGTGTTTCTGTATTCTGAGGGCCAGTTTCTTTGTCTGAATCTGAAGTGTCTGAGAGATGGTGCCGTTTATTGCCTCCTGAGCTTGGCGCCATGCTAGACTTTTCTGCCTTGTTGTCTAACGGGGTTTCCTTCTGATTTTCCGTTTCTTGAGGTATCTCGTTTTTCTCTGCTGGGATCTCATCCTCTACTGCTTCTGATTCTTCGTCCTCTGACTCTGGGGGTGAAAATTGCCATCCTTTTTTCTGCTTCCCTTTCTGCTTTTTCTTATTCTTGATTTCTGGACATGAACTCTGTAAATGTCCTGTCTGCCTACAGATCCTGCATCTGAAGGCGGTGCTTTCATAATCTAGGACCTGTAGCCAGTTCTGCTGTTTGTAGACCAGTCTTATGTTGTCCGGCAACCCTTTACTTAGATCTACTTCCACACAGATGCGTGCAAAAGTGTAGATCCTTTCGCCAATCCTTTCCAGATCTGTTTTGACATATTTTCCTATACTGTTCCCAATACCTTCCAGCACTCGTTCATGCCAAAAGTGCAGTGGAAGATTGTATAGTCTAACCCAAACTGGAATTTTGGTTACAATCATTCTATTTGGATCAAAATCTGGGAACCATGGGGTCACAAACAGCCCCGCTATTCCCCAGAACCATGGCCCTGTGCTTATGACTGTATCTCTGACTTCCTTGGATGTAAATTTCACTATGAAGAA
>APFE030822542.1:176338-204668 GCA_000404065.3 Pinus taeda
ACATATAGAACTATAATTTTCTCTCTAAAATCAAAGTGAAGTAATGTGTGATAATTAAAAGCATTGTCCATTTTAACTATTTCTGTATGAAAGTAGATTAACATTGATATCCACAGTTCATTGATACCTTGAATGTGAATGGAATCTATAAAATATCGAGAAAACAAATATATTGTAAGTGGATAATTACTAAAATTCTTTTACCATTTTTTATAAGGTTGTTTGAATTTGTCTCAAGATAAGATAGTTTCAATATTTGGAAAATAATTAATATTATAATGTTTGATTTTTTATTATAATTATTTAATTATTTTTTGTTATAATGTATGGTTCGTTTATAATTCAATGTATATCTTTAATATTGGTTAAGTGTTATGAATTGCAACTAAGAGATCTAGGAATTAAGTCTCTAGTGTGTTTACTTAATATTTGATATTATAGACCTAAATAAATGTTCAAAGAAAAGGGAGTTAAAAGCACATTGATTTTTTGCCATCCTCTTAAAAATTCTAGTCTCTAAGTGAAATCAAGAAAGAATATCTCATTATAATGATGAATACAAAATAAGATCAATATGTTTTTTTATTATGATTGTGACTATATATTTTAGAAAGTGTCTCTCTTCCTATATTTCATATATTTTTTCAACACATTCTTAAATATATTGATAAATTACACAAGCATCATCATTGATTTGTTGTCTTTGTTTCTCACTCTCACCTAAGTTGTCTTATTGTCTTTATCTTTGTCGTCTTTATTTTCTTATATTATATTTGTAAATGTTTGTAACGTTTAAATATTTGCTATATATACTAATATTACTTCGTTGATTGTAATTGTATAGTATGCCCCCCCTAGGGCATTGCTCGATAAGGAAGAGTGGTTGTAGTACAAGCGCATGTTCAAGAACATGGAGCGAATATTGAGGATCAAGCTAATGATCAGATGGAAGAAGATAATGGTGCTGATAACACAATTGAAGAAGATGGGAAAAATAGATTGATCCAGGAGACATTTAATAATGTTGGAATGGATGATGATGACAACTAGTATGATGGTGTTTATGATATACTTGTAGTGAAGAGGGAAAGTCAACCTCTTTATGATGGCTCAAAAACATCTCTTCACTCTGTTGTATTGCTGCTAATCAACTCAAAGGTGGTGAGTGGTTTGTTAAACGCACACGTGACACAACTCCTAAGGTATGCAATATATTTCGTGACATTTAGTACAAGTACACGATAAAACGATTATTTTTTCCTTTATTTTTTTTAACAAGGACGGTTAATGTATTTATTGCCAAAAGTAGAGCAAGCTCCTATTACAATTGACAGTAGCTTTAAAAACTGAGCAATGAGAATGAGCTGATGGTAGTCCCTTCTCCTATGCTTATATTCAAAAGTTTCGTGAGTTCTTTGGCTATTCTTGTTTTCTGACTTACATTTTATCTCCGGGAGAGCAAATTCTGTGACCTTTTCCTTATGTTTTTCTTTTTGTTATTCCTTAAGTTTGCCGTTCCTTCTGCTATTGTTCGTTCTGCTTGCTGTTCCTTCGGCCTGATGTTCCTTCGGCTTGTTGTTCCTTCGGATGCTGTTCCTTTGACCTGTTGTTCCCTCGGGTGCTGTTTCTTCTGGTGTTGTTCCTTCAGCCTACTATTCCTTCGATCTGCTGTTCCTTCGGCCTGCTGTTCCTTCGGCCTGCTGTTCCTTCAACCTGCTATTCCTTCGGATGCTGTTCCTTCTGTTGTTGTTCCTTCGGCTTGCTGTTTCTTCGGGTGCTGTTCATTCTAATTGCTATTCCTTCTGATTGCTGTTCTTTCTACTGCTATTCCTTAAACTGCTTGTTGTTCCTTCTGCTGCTGCTACTGTTCCTTCTTCTGTTGTTCCTTCTGCTTGATGTTCCTTCTGGTGCTGTTCCTTATGTTGTTGTTCATTTTGGTTGTTGTTCCTTCTACGACTATTCCTTCTACCATCTGCTGCTATACAATCTGGTGTTGTTTCTTCTACTTGATAGTCCTTGTGCTTGTTGTTCCATCTGCTTGCTGCTTGGCGATCTTGAATGTGACTTTCAAGGTACCAAATACCAATATCCCTCTGAAAAGTAGATCTACCTTCTATAGATTGTTTAAGGCAAAGGATGAATCGAGAAGGGTCCTCCATTAAGGCTAAGATTACCTTGAGGTAGCAGGTAGGCTTTATTTTCCAGCAAGTTTGCTTGTTTGTTTAAGTCCCGCAGAATATGGTATGAGTCAACTGTGTCAAAGTCTTTCAAATTCTCTGCAAGGTTTTGTTTAAAGTTGGGTTACTAAAATAATCTTCGGAGTTTAAGAGCTTTATTAGAAGCTCAGAGTCTCCGAATATTTGGATTGATTTGTAATCTACTCCTTCGCAATCTGACAAGCTTTTAGGAGGCTATAACTCTCTGCTTGATTGTTCGAACTTATGCCTAGGCCCCAACTGAAACTAGTTTTTTTCCGATCCGTCTGGGGAGAGAATCAACCCCCCTACGCCTGTAGTGCTTGGATTCCCCTTGGATGCTCCATCAAAGAAGATAGTGGATTTTGGGGTCCCCTGCCACCACTTAAGAAAGTCACCTGTAGTGAGACGTAGGCGCCGAGTAGGATATTTCATCGGTTTGTTGATTGAATCTTTCCTTTCTCTTGGCACGCAAGGTCCTAGCCACACAGAGACTTCTGCAGATAATAAAAAGGCAAAAGCTGGTTTATCTATTATTTCCAACAATAGAGCTTTTACTTTGGCAGCCACTTCCACTGATTTTAGGATCCTGTTGTTAAAAACACACCCATTTTGAGCCAACCACACTTTCCACCAAAGGCATTTTGGAATAGCTTGCCAAATGTTTTTCCAGCCCGCGTTTTTAGAATTTTTTCTCAGGGCTTTGATCTGCCCAGGAGGTGTAGAGAGTAACAACTGAAATTTGGGAGGGGGTGGGTACGTTAAGTCCATGGAGGACCATCTTCCAAACTTCTTGTGTGAAAACACAGTCAATCAATAAATGGTCAGAGGTTTCGATAGCAGAAGTGCATAGGCAGCGTCTAAAGGGCCCGTGGAAGCCTCTTTTATTCAGATTTTCTCCTGTTAGTGCCTTTTTATGCATGAGTAACCAAGTGAATAAATTCACCTTTGGAAGGCAAAAGGGAGACCAAATGGATTTCCAGAGCTTCGGAGTCAACAAAGATGCGTGTGTGGCTTGTAATGAGGAGAATCCTTGTGCTGCTATATAAATTCCGATTCTTCCCCACGCCCATTTATCTTTGGATGTATGATGGACAGGGGCGAGGCCAGAAGTGTTGCACAGAGCAAGGTTTTTTGTGGTTCCAGAGGGTCAGGAAACCCCTGGAAAAGTCCATCTTGCCCAATTCCCTTTGCTGTCCCAAGAACATAAGTCTGCAAATCGGAGAAGTCCTTTGATCACTAGCTAGATTTTTAAATCATTACAGGAATTTAGGGTGGCCAGTGGGGCATTCCCTTGAATGGTGTCCTCCCAAAGTAATGTTCTCTGCCCATTATCCAGTATTCTATATAAATGCTGCTGTATATGGTCGATGCTTCTTATGACTAAATTCGATATTACTGTTCCTGTTGGAGTAGAAGTAGTTGTGAGGTTTCTCAGGGAGCCTCCCTTTAGGTATTTCTTCAAGAGGATCTTGCTGACAGGATGTTTTTTATCTGCATACAATTTCCATATGATTTTTCCACCAAGAGCCAGATTTACTAAGCCAGGATCCCATATCTATAACCCACCTTGCTGGAGTGGTCTATTCAGGATATCCCATCTTACCAAATGTAACTTGCTCTGATTGCCCTTACCCCCATTCCATAGGAAGTCTCGAAGGAGTTTGGAGATCTATTCCGTGATAGACTTAGGAGCTAGCAGAAGGGAAGACTAGAAGATGGGAAGGGCAGAGAGGACTGCCTTTATCAAAACAAACTTCCCTGCCTTTGTTAGCCATTGGCCTCCCCAATATGCTATTTTTACTTTTATCTTGCTAATTACCTCAGTCCATAGGGAGGGAGGGCTTTGTCCCAAGTTTAAGGGAAGGCCTAGATATTTGATCTTTTCCCACTTGTCATACCCTGGGAATCCCAATATGCAGGCAATTCAAAGGATAGTTGGGTGATCTACATTCCAGCCATAAACCACACTTTTTCTTTTATTGATCAAGGCTTCTGTAATTAAACAGAAGTGTTGAAGGATTTCTTTGAAAGCCTTTGATATCTTAATTGAGACCCCTCCCAAAAGGAGAGAGTCATCTGCAAAGAGGGCGTGGTTTATAGGGTCCACCCCTCTTGCTTCCTTGATACCTGGGATAGTGCCTACTTCCATTTCCGCTGTTAGCTTTATGCTTAGGGATTCTGCCAACAAGATATAAAGAAAGGGTGACAAAGGGCATCCTTGGCGGAGCCCTCTAGAAGCTTGGAAGAAGTCAGAAGGTCTGCCATTGACCAGGGGGGCTATCCAAGGTCTGTGTGTGCAGGCTTTTATCAAGTTGACAAAATCAACATTAAAACTGAAGGAGAGGAGGATTTTATAGAGAAATGAGAGTTTAACTTGGTCAAAAGCATTTGACATATCCAACTTGATGAGCATGCCTTTTTCCTTCCGAGAGTGGCTAGAGTGGAGGGCTTCTTGCACGTGGATCACATTGTCTATGAGTTGCCTTCCTTTGACAAACCCGCCCTGCAGAGGGGAGATCAGGTTCCCTAACAGAGGCTTGAGTCTATTGGCTAAGAGTTTGGCAAGGATCTTGTAGGAGGCATTGCAAAGAGAGATTGGCCAGAATCTGTCGAAAGTCGCAGGGTTAACTTCTTTCGGGATAAGGGCAAGGAAGGTGGAGTTGGTGCACCCTCCCACTTTGGCCTTCTTTTGGAAGGCTTTTACCATTATGAGAAGATCGAGTTTTATTACATTCTAGCAAGCTCTGTAGAAATGTGTGGTGAAGCTATCCGACCCAAGTGCTTTATCCAGGTGCATTAACCAAATGACTTAAACTATCTCTTTTTCAGAAAAAGGCTTCATTAACCCAGTGTTTACATCTGCAATGACAAGAGGGGGGATGTTTGACAGAAAGTCAATAGCCAGGTCATCATCGGAAGAACCATTCTCTTGGAACATATTTTGATAATGGGTTGTGGTTGCCTGTTTTATGAGAGACTGTGCTTTGATAACTTCCCCCTTCCTGTTGGATATTTCAGAAATGTGATTCCGAGAGAGACGGGCTCTGCATTGTCTGTGAAAGAAAGTTGTGTTTCTGTCTCCAGCTTGGAGCCAGAAGCCGCGAGACTTAAGGAGCCAATATTCCTCTTCTTGTCGAAAGGAAAGAAAGGAATTGAACTGGGCCTTTGTTTGATAAGCAGCTGTGATTTGGTGATTTCAGATCCTTCCATGCCTAGTTGAATCTCGGCTAGAGCCTGGACTGTTTTTTGTCTATGGCTCATAGGAGTGGAAAGGGTTTTTTTTTTTGCCCAAAATTTTAAAGCAGACTTAGTGTGTTTGAGTTTCTGTTCCCACATGAAGCTGGGGGATCCTTCAACTGGTTGTGCCCAAATGTCAGCCACTATGTCCATAAAGCCCTCTCTCGATACCCAAAGAGGGTTGAATCTAAAGGGAATAGGGCCCAAGTCCTCCTCTTTCTCTATCGGCAGCGAGATGGGGTTATGATCAGATGTTATTTTGGGTAGGATTTTTGAAGAGATTAAATGCTTCCCCTCCAACAAAGTACTTTGAACTAGAAACCGGTATAAATGAGCAACAATGTTGGCATTACCAACTCTATTATTGGTCCAGGTATAGCGACCTTTCTTAGGTTTGTGGTCCAGAAGGTCCCATTCAAGGATCAGAGACTCCACTGAAGCATGGAAGGGATCTTTACCCCATACTTCGCCTTTTTTATCATTTGGGTCTAGAGTGATGTTGAGATCACCCGCCAGAATGATGTTTTGGGGGGTATAGATTTCTAGGAAGTCTGAGAGAGAATTCCAGCAGTCCTTCTTTTCCAAAAAATTAACAGGAACATAAATATTGAAGAGAGCTAGAGAAATCTTACTTGGGAGGTGAAGAATATTGGTATATCCAGTGTTGGGTTGCAAAAGAGCTTTTAAGCTGGAACTTATCCTATGACCATAGGGTTGCAAGGCCCCCCTGAAGTACCTCTGGCATTGACCGCTTTTCCTAAGTTCTTTTTCCATTTGGTTCGACTTAAAGATAGAAGAGAATCTTCTTCTATCTTTGTCTCTTGGAGCAGGAGAATGTCTGATATTTCCATTCTTAATAAGTCTTTTACTGCTTCAACTTTCAGAGGGTTTCCCAGACCCCTGCAATTCCAAGAGACAATCTGCATTATTTACTTGAGGGGGGCGGTGCAGACCCACCCTTTGGGGGTCTGGTCCTTGTGTTCCTGCTTAGTGACATTTCGATTGTGGACTGACTGCCCTGCATCTTTAGTCGCTCCGCCTCTTCTTCTCTGATCTCCTTGCGAGACTTCCTTCCTTCCATTTTTTTGGATTGCTCGAGGGGTTCATCTTCGGAAGAACTAGGGATATCTAACAACTTTTTCTTTTTGGTCATTTCTACATAAGAGGGTGGGGAAGTGGCGCCTATTAGAGGGCCTTGATTTTCCTGTTGGATTGCATCTTTACAAGGGGTTTCTGAAATGGCTTCTATAGTTTTTTCCTGAGATCTTGAGTTTATTTCTGCGTCTTCTGTCTGTTCCATATTCTATTGCACCTCTCCCTCTTCAAGTTCTGGTTGGTCTTCTGGAGGGTTTAGAGCAGTAAAGGATTTGTTGAGATGGTAGCCTTTGCTGTGGCTTGATCTTCAGTTAAACTCTTCCCAGCAAAGGGTCCTCCGGTCTCTGGATTCCCTCCTTTCCTTTTTGCTCTAATGGTCTGTTTAGTTGTGGCGGTTTTTCTGGCTTGTGTCCACTGTTCACCCTTTTCTTTTTCAGATTCTTCCTCAATTTTCTTCTTGTAGTTTCGTGCAAAATGACCATAGCCATGACAATGTCGGCACTTGAAGGGGAGCTATTCATAATCTAGTTCCTGGATGTGAGATCAGCCAGCTATGGTCAACTTGATCGCCTCGGGCAATCCTATCTCCATATCGACTTCAACACATATTTTGGTACACGAATATTGTTCTCTCCTTTCAGCCCTATCTATGTATTTTCCTAATTTGTTCCCAATTATTTCCATAGATTCCGGGTTCCAGCAATGAAGAGGAAGATGAGGTAACCTTACCCAAACAGGGACAGCTGAAGAAGTGTTGCGGGAAGGATCAAAGTCTGACGTCCATTTATTCAGATAGAGCCCTTGGGGGCCCATGAAATATGGACCGTTTTGGAAAATGAGATCTCGATCTTTTGCTGATTCGAAAATAAAGACACAATAACCTCTGCCTACCATGTGGCTTCGTATTCCTTCAGAGGCAAGGGGTCTATAGTTTCGTTGGAACCATCCATCAATAGCTTTGGGAGAAGGCTAGAGACCCGTGAATTGTCCAATGAGCCCTCGTTCAGCCAGGTTCAGCGCAATCCGGCACGGGTGTTCTGCAGGCAGCTCTACCGAAGGGATGGATTCGGCTTTCTTAACAAATTTCTGTTGATTCGAGTTTGCTTTCCTCTTGCCACAGGAGGCTACCAATCTCTTGAAGGCGACAATCTCAAGAGGGGGGGAAGGGGGGCCCCCTCCGACATCCATACTGTTTGGACTCAAGATTTTGATGAGGATGCTCACCGCACAGAGCTATTTCCACACATTGGATGGCCTTAACAGCGGGAGGCTACTGAGGGAGCTCAGCAGGAGCGACGACGGCTATGGGCGTGCTCTAGAGCCGAACCCTAATCTCGCAGATTTGTGTTTTTCGTCTATTTTTTCCTTTATTTTTAATGTTAGTACATTGATCATCATTTAATTTGTAATATTTGGATGCAATATGTACGAATAATATTGTTTACATTAACTAGTGCTACTAATTTTTTTATGTTGTAGATTTTTAGGTGAATTTTTGTTAGCATGGTCAAATGTTTTACCTCAAACATACTGAGATTTACATGCCGTGATGAAAGATATTGTAATGGAGTATCAATCTATTCATGCATGCCCTAATGATGATATTCTTTATTATATAGAGCATGGGCCAAAAGACAAATGCCAAAAATGTGATGGGGTAGACATCAAACTGATAAAGTAACAAAAAAGGCACCTCGCAAGGTTCTTCATTATATTTCCATAATTCCATGTCTATGACAATTGTTCAGGTGCAAAATAATTGCACAATTTATGGATTACCATGAAAAGAAAAGAAGTGAAGATGATGTTCTTCAAATGCCTGCAGATGGATCTGCATTAAAGGAATATAGCGCAATGGTGGCCAAAGTTAAAAGAAAAACCTTGAAATCTTAGGCTTTCATTAGCAGCTGACGATGTCAATCCATTTTGAGAGCTCAAATACACTTACTCGACATGGCCCATTATTGTTATCAACAATAACATTATTTCGTGGATGTCAATAAAGAGGAAGCACATAATGTTGACAATGATTGTTCCATGTATTAATTTGTTTAAAATAATTTTTTTAACACAATAACATCTCATTTGTAACATCCTCCTCCCATATTTACCCAAGATGATTGGTCCATTGGGGTAAACATGTGACGAAGAGTTACTATGATGTGATTCAACTCCCCATGTACAGTTAAGGAAGTGGCACCATAAACAAAACCAATCTAAACTTTCTGAGGAGCTACAGAACCTTCAGGAGACAACCAACCCTTCCAGGTTCCCAACCCCTAAGACAACTTGTCATTTTGCTGAGCTAGACCCCCAGTCGCTCCCATGACAAGCCATGAATGTGACTAAGATCCTCCAATTGCTCCCACAACAAGGAATGCATGTGACTATGGCCTTTTTCAGGTAGTTCTGAGCTAGTGACCCCAGATTTTGTGCAAATTTTCATGGCTAGGTCTCAGGCTTTTGCCCAGAACTTCATGAAACTTATAGAAATGATAAATAACAATGAATTAAAGCTACTAATGTAAACATTGGTACAAGGACTTGACTTGATCCCTACTAGCCATGACAGGCATTTCGTCAAACATATCATAAACATGTAATCTACAAGTTATAACCACATATTTGAGCATATGGGTCTCATACTTATATAAGAATCATCAAGAAGAGTTTATGCCTTATCACAGTAACTAGATTATCATCTATTAGGTCATATATTCATTCACATATCTTGTACTAATAAAATCATGATGACAACCATTACTAAAGTCTGTCTTGAACCATGCTTATAACCAACATATAACCAACAAAATAAATGGAGTAGAACAACCATAAAAACCACATATTAACAAGTACATTTACACATGAAATACTGAAGGAAAAGGAGTTCTTATTAATAGATGCATAATCTAACCAAGTCAAGGACTTCCATGAACTACCCGACCATAGATTGGGTTGAACCAAATCTTTCTTTCAGCCAATCACCCTCGTACCATATTCCAAGCATGAATGTGGGACACACAACATAACCAATCAAGGCTTCCTTGGGATTTATCATATATCCACCAAGGGATTCCTAGGCCCAAAACCATCATCAACACAACCGAACTTTACCGCAATCTCACCAGATCACTATGCCCTAAAGAAGCATGGATTCACCTGGATCTCTCCACCTAAATCATGAGGAATTTTTCCATGTCCACGTATAGGATTTACCGTATATCTTGCCATTCACTAGTTGAGGGTTCCTAGGCCCAAAGAGGCTCCACCCTCTAGGCTTTACCGTATATCTTGTGATTCACTGGTCAAGAATTTCCAGGACTAATGAGGGCATACATAATCCAGCTTTACCATAATCCCACCTTCACTTGTCTATGGATTCCTAGGCCTTGCATTTCTCCCTTGATACCACCCCACTCAGTTTCGAAACCATTCGACAATCCAACTCAACTAAAATAAGAGAACCCCATCACACCATGGTTATTTGGAAATGGCAAGGCAAGGTTGAAAACCACTACCATACCTGGAAAAACCCATGTCAAAGATAACAAGAGAACCAAAAACACACATGCATGCCAAAACTAGCAAGGAAATCATACATACAACTCGATACCTACAAGTAATCTCGTTGTAGCGGCTTGAATCCTGCTCTTCCTTGCTTGATCCTTGCTTCCTCTTTCTTTCTTGTCCTTCTTTTTCCTTCTTTTCCCAATGCTAAAATGCTCCAAGAATACTCTAAGTGTCTCAGAGTATGAGAGAGAGAGAGAGAATAGAGAGAGAGCTCCAAAACTGAACTGACAAAAAGGTTGTGAATTGATCCTTAGAAGCCTTTTTATTAATGAGGCCTCTATTTTCTTTATTTTCCATTATTTTCATTCATTTTCCTCCCCATATGTAACCTGTGACCTTTCACCTTCCTTTTCTCCTAATTTCCATTATTTTCATACATAGAATGCCAATTATTTCCAATTTTCCTTTCCAAATCCTTTTCCATTACCTTTTCCAAGTTCCCCTTAGCCATATTAAACCAAATGAACACCCACTAAGATGTTTTGCTTAACATTCTCTTTGGTTATTATTTTTCCTTTATTAACATTATTACGTGGATTTTTTGACCAGGGCCATTACTGAACCCTCCCCCTTGGGGGAACACCATCCTCGATGGTCAATGATACCTACAACCAACAAGACTACTAAAAGAAAAACATACTACCCATGGAGCTTTATAACTTAGCTCGATGCAGTATTTACAATGATCAACTTGCTGAAATCACACCAACATGACAAACATAACAACATGATAACCATACCGCTTATTAGAGATTTATAACACAAATCATGGAGGTATTTACATCCATATACATATATACATATACCAAAACATCACACCCAAACATATGCCAAAAACATTCGCTCAACTAGCGGCTAGAGAAGGATATATAACCCACATCTGATCTGCCATCTCCCATGTAGCTTCATCAACCCAAAGTGATTGCACTGCACTTTAACCTACTCAATTGCTCGGTTCTGGAGCATGAATATCTTTCTTTACCAAATACAATGAGGTTCCAACTATAATTATCCATTTGGCTCCACCTGTAATACATATTAGTCAATCACATGATCAACATCTTTAAGATACTTCTTAAGCAATGACACATGGAAAACATCATGGAATTTCGCTGTCGGAGGTAGTGCAAGTCGATAGGCTACTGGTCCAATCCTTTCAAGAATATTGAAAGGTCCACAAAAGCGAGGTGCCATCCTGGCACATGATCTAATCCTCAAGGAGCTCTTATTGCGCTTGATGAGTAAGTACACGTGTTCCCCAACCTGAAACTCCTTAAACATCCTGTTTTGATCTACATAACTTTTCTGTCTGTTCTTTGCTACCTTTAGATTATTCTTGATTACTTGCATTTCCTATTCCATGTTAGCCAACATGTCTGGTCCTATCAACACCCTATTCACTAGATCTCTCCAACTGCTGGGAGTATTACAACTCTGCCCATACAATGCCTCAAACAGACTCATCCTTAGTGACTCCTAATACCCACTGTTACAAGAAAACTCAACCAACGAAAGTTACTCCTCCCATCTCCTTTGCTGATGCATCACATACATCCTAAACATGTACTCTAATATCATGTTGACCCTCTCTGTATGTCCGTATGTTTGTAGATGATAAGTTGTGCTGTAGGCCAACTCTGTGCCCAAACCTGTAAACAACTCCTTCCAAAATATAGAAGTGAACTTAGCATCCCTGTTTGAAACAATCTTCCTTAGAACACCATGCAACCTCACCACATCATTGATGAAGACCTGTGTTACATCACTAGCTGAATAGCTATACTTCACTGGAATGAAGTGCACTACAACCATGATGGAATCATGTTGTTTAGATGTCCTTGACAAACCTGTGATGAAATCCATGGAAATGGCCTCCCATTTCCACTCTGGATTCAAAATTGGTTGCAGTAATCCACTTGGGTGCTTACATTTTGATTTTACCTATTGTCAATCCAATCTCACCTCAAAATCTGCCACTTCCTTCTTCATATTCGGCCAATAATAAAACTTATTCACCTCTGTTAATGTCTTCTAATATCCTGGGTGCCCTGAATATGGTTTTGAATGGAATTATCACAAGATATTATTCTTGAGCTCAATTTCATTTGACACATAGATCCTGTCCCTAAATATGACCAAACCATCCACTGTGAGATGATAGTCCACATGATGATCACGTGTACCTTGCTGTAACCTATGCCTAAGCTCCATGTACCTGTCATCCTATTGTCACGCCTGTAAAATCCGATCCTGTAAGTCTGTCCGATAAGAAATCATAGTTGTTATATGATTCACTTACACTGTCCTGCTAAAAGCATCTGCAACCTTGCTTTCCTTTCCCTTAATGTACCATATCTCAAAGTCAAACTCGCTAATCGTAGCCAACCATCTGGATTTCCTAGAATTCTGATTCAGTTGGTCAAATAGATACCTCAATCCACTGTGATCACTCATCAATACAAACCTCCTGCTAAGAAGATATTGCCTCCACATCTTCAATTCATGGATGATCACTACTAACTCAAGATGATGTGTCAAATAATTCTGCTCGTGCTCATTCAACTTTCGTGACTCATAACACACTACCTGTCCTTCCTGCATTAAGACTCCACAAAGTCCTCTCTTGCAGGCATTTGTACACATCAAAAAATCTTTGTATGGATTTGCAATATTTAAGATTGGAGCGTTTGTCAACAACTGCTCCAATTGCTCAAAACTTGCTGCACATTCCTCGACCCATTCAAATTTATTACCTTTTCTTTACAATGATTTAATATGATAAGAAATATGTGAGAAGTTCCTAATGAACCTCCTGTAATAACCTACTAACCCCATAAATGACCTTACCTCATCCACGTTCCTAGGAGCTACCCACTCCATGATAACCCTTATCTTTTTTGGATCCACTATTATGCCTTCATTAGAAACAACAAGTCCCAAGTTATGCACCTCTATTTGAAAGAGACTGCACTTGCTAAGCTTGACATACAACTGATTCTCTCTTAGCAACATGAGTACTACTAATAAATGTTTGACATGCTCTTCCTCATTCTTAGAAGATATCAATATATCATCAATGAACACAATAAAAAAATTGTCCAAATAAGGATGCAACACACTATTCATCAAGCACATGAAAGTAGTTGGAGCATTAGCCAAACCAAATGGAACTACAACAAACTCATAAATCCCATACTTGGTCTAGAAATCAGTCTTGTAGATGTCCTCTTCTTTAATGTGTACCTGATGATATTTGGATCTTAAGTCAATCTTCGAGAACATTGCTGCTCCCTTCAAATGGTCAAACAAGTCATCAATCCTCGGCAACAAATACCTGTTATTGATGGTCACCTTGTTTAACTGCCTGTAATCAATGCATAGCCTGAGAGTACCATACTTCTTCTTCACAAATAATACCAATGCACCCAAAGGTGATACACTTGGCCTAATGTATCCCTTGTCAAGAATTTCCTTCAACTGCAACTTCAACTCTACTAACTCTTGTGTGCTCATCATGTATGGTGCCTTTGATGTTGGTGTTGTCCCTGGTACCAACTCAATGGAAAAGACTGCTTCCCTGTGAAGTGACAACTCTAAAATCTCTGAGGGAAATAAATCCTGAAACTGTTGTAGAATCGGGTACCTTCTCAATACCTCTACATCCTCAACATCCTTACCTCTATCACTAGAAATGTGAGCTACAAATAGCACACACCCTTTTCTGCTTCTACGCTTTTCTTGCATAGGTGTAACCATTTGATAGACGTAGCCTTCTTCTTACCCTACAAGATTCTCTGTTCTCCATTGTAATCCAATCATTCAATAGCCTTGTCATAAAAGTCCAACTTAGTCCTATGAAGATACAACCAATCCATACCCAAAAGCATACTATATGATCCCAATTACAATACATTCAAATGTGTTGAGGTAGGCATACCATTCAACTCGAATGCACAAGTTCTTACCCATTGATGAAATCTCTTCTTTATACTTGTAGCCAACTACATTGACCAAGATTCTGCGTGGAACTATTTATTCAAACCACACTTATCCACAAGGTCAGGACTTACATAACTATAATTAGATCCATGGTCAATAAAAATAGAAACAACTTGATCACGAATCTTATCATCCATCTCGATAATAGATGCCTGGCGATCCTCCTTCTTGTTATCCAGTGCTGCATAAATATGTGGAATTCTCTGCCCAACATCCTCAACTATTTACGTGTCCCGTGCACTGTAAATCTGAGGCCCACCACCCTGATTCTGCAGACAATCTCTCTTGAGATGCTCCTTACCACATGTCCAACACTGCAACCATCCTTTACCATCACCTTTATTCTACTGTTCTCCAGGCTGAGGTCCATTAAACTTCTTGTAAGGTGCAACATTTTCTTTGTCACTTGCATCCTGGGGTCTTGTTTGCTTTGACTACCATTTACCTTTAGCCTTGTCTTGTGCTTTCCAACCTTGCTGAAATTTTTCTTACGCTTTGATTGCTCATAATAGTGCTTTTCTTTCCCAATGACTTATTCAAGTGACTGAGGCTCATCATACTTAATCCAATCTCTAAATTATAATGGAAATGCACTGACAAATCTCTAAGCTTTGGCTTTTTCATCCTTAAGATATGGTACATACCTCATCAACTCTAGGAACTTGGTCGTATACTCCTCATCTATCATCAACCCCATATTTAGCTCATATAACTTAGCTTTAATATCATAGTACCTCTTTGACAAACACTTATTCCTGAAAAGTCTCTTAAATTCATGCCAACTCAAGTCCTTTGTCCTGATATCTCTAACTCGCTTCACATCTTCCCACCAAATGTCTGCTTTCCCTTTGAGGCTGAAGATTAATATTATGGCCTTCATATTATATGTGTAATCATGCAACTCAAATAACTTCTTCATCTCGAGTAGCCATGCCTCTGCATCCTCTAGTTTCTTCAAATCCCCATCAAGGTAGGTGGATTTGCTTTCTTGAACTCATTTGGAAAATATCCCCTGTCACTCCTCCTGTAAGGATGATAATGATGATGACAATGGTATCTGTCAGAACTAGAAATAGAATAGAACCTGTGTCCATCACCTCTCGTATCCGGCGTATCCAAGAACCTTTCATCAATTATCATGTCATCTCCATTTGACCTGTGTCCATAATGAGACCTACTGCCAGATGCCCTATTAATCCTATCCTCTTCTCCATTACTAATCTTAAGCGGTCCTTGTCTCTACAAATCTGACAAACTCTAAAGGATAATTGCGTTAACTTTTGCTTGTTTCTCCTGTTCCTAAATGATTATGTCATTAACTACATCGAAACTTCTTATATCTTCCTTCAAACTTCTTAACGTGTCTGCTAAGTCAAAAGAGTGCCCACCACCATGCTATTCATATGATCCATAGGGAGAGTCTCGTGAACTATAGTATACCATCTTGCTAGTGATCTTTTATCTTCTTCCTGCAAGTATACCATGTTAGCTTAAACCCAAACATAACATAATCAACATACCTCAATATAGTTCAGGGGATGATATCTCATCTGTAAGAACAACCAAATTAGCACAATACATGTATAAACATAATCATATCAATATATAATCATCATTTCAACCATTATCCAGTTACCATGCATGACTATACCAACCACATACCATGACCTCATGCACGACAACTATAACCATGTCAATGTATGCATAATGACGTACACTGATATGCATGAAAAATGCATGACCGACATACACTCATGACAAATACACCCAACAATCAACACCATCAACTTCCACATGGTGACACAATTTCAACCATGCCTACACAACAAGTACATAGACCACAAGCATAAAGAACACATATGCAACTGACATGTATGCATGACCAACACATTCCGCCCATCCAGTCTAAGGGATGAACCATGCTCTGATACCACTCTGTAACACCCTCCTCCCACATTTACCCAAGATAACCGGTCCACTAGGGTAAACATGTGACAAATAGTTATTGTAATGTGATTCAACTCCCCATATAGTTAAGGAAGTGGAACCAACAAATAAAACCAATCTCACCTTTCTTAGGGGCTACAAAACCTTTAGGAGACAACCAACCCTTCCAGGTGCCCAACCCTTGAGACAACTTGTCATTTTTCTAAGATAGACCCCCAATCGCTCCCATGAAAGTCCATGCACGTGACTGAGACCCTCCAGTCACTCCCACAACAAGGCATGCATCCAACGACGACCTTTTTCAGGAAGTTCTGTGCTAGCGACCCCAGATTCCGTGCAACTTTTCAGGGCTAGGTCTCAGGCCTCTTCCCATAACTTCATGGAACTTCTATAAATAATAAATAACATTGAATTAAAGCTACTAATGTAAACATTGGTACAAGTACTTTACCTGAACCCTACTAGCCATGACAAGAATTTCGTCAAACATATCACAAACATGTAATCTATAGGTTATAACCACAAATTTAAGCATAGGGGTCTCATACTTATCTGAGAATCGTCAAGAAGAATTGATAGCTGAATTATCACATATTAGGTCATATATTCATTCACATATCTTATACTAATCAAATCGTGATGAGATCCATTACCAAAGTCTGTCATGAACCATGCTTATAACCAACATATAACCAACAAAATAACAAGAGTAGAACAACCATAAAAACCACATATTAACAAGTACATTGACACATGAAATACCAAAGGAAAAAGAGATCTTATTAATGTATGCATAAGCCAACCGAGTCAAGGACTTCCATGAACCACTCGACCATGGATTGGGCTGAACCAAATATTTATTTCAGCCAATCACCCCCGTACCATATTCCAAGCATGAATGTGGGACTCACAACAAAACCAAGCAAGGCTTCCTTAGGCTTTACCATATATCGACCAAGGGATTCCTAGGCTCGAAACCCTCATCAATACAACCAGGCTTTAACACAATCCCACTAGATCACTAGGCCTTAAACAAGAATGGATGCCTCTAGATGTCTCCACCTAAACGACGAGGAATTTGTTTGTCTCCACCTCTAGGCTTTAGTGTATATCCCACCATTCACTAGTCGAGGGTTCCTAGGCCCAAAGAGGCTCCACCATCTAGGCTTTACCGTATATCCTGCCATTCACCGGTTGAGGATTCCTATGCCTAACGAGGGTATACACAATCTAACTTTACCACAATCTTACCTTCATCGGTCTAGGGATTCTTAGGCCTTGTGTTTCTCCCTTGAGACCACCCCACTCAGTTTTGAAACCATCTGAAAATCCAGCTCAACCAAAAAAAGATAACCCCATCACACCATGAATATCTGAAAATGGAAAGGCAAGGCTGAAAATCATTTTCATATTTGGAAAAACCCATGCCAAAGACAACAAGGGAACCAAAAACACACATGCATTCCAAAACTATCAAGGATATCATACATGCAACTTGATACCTGCAAGTAATCCCGCTGTAGCTGCTTGAATCCTGCTCTTCCTTGCTTGATCCTTGCTTCCTCTTGCTTTCTTTTCTTGTCCTTCCTTTTCATTCTTTTCCCAATGCTAAAATGATCCAATAATAGTCTAAGTGTCCAATAGTATGAGAGAGAGAGTGAATAGAGTGAGAGATCCAAAAATGAACTGACAAAAAGGGTGTGAAAAAATCCTCAGAAGCCTTTTTATTAATGAGGCCTCTATTTTCTTCATTTTCCATTATTTTCATTCATTTTCCTCCTCACATGCAACCTGTGACCTTTCACCTTCCTTTTCCCCCAATTCCCATTATTTTCAAAAATAAAATGCCAATTATTGCCACTTTGCCTTTCCAAAGCCTTTGCCATTTCCTTTTCCATTTTACCCTTAGCCATTTTAAACCAAATGAACACCCACTAGGATGTTTTGCCCAACATTAAGCTTGGAATAAGTGTCCCATGAACTTGGTGATTATGTTGCCTTTATTCCTATGACCTTGGTGAGTATTTTGTGCCTTTATTAACTTTATTACATGAAAATTTTGACCCGGGCTATTACATCATTTGTCTTGTTTATTTCATAATTATGTCTTATATTTTTTTGTTTACTCATATATGTTAAATTATGCTTATAATTATGTGATACTCTCTCTCTCTCTCTCTCGATATATATATATATATATATATATATATATATCATATATGTAGTAATTATGTACTGCATGTTATATTATTTACTGTATGTTCAATTAATTTGGTAAGTACTCTGTCAAAGATATGAATGTATATATCAAGCCTATTATCGATGAGTTAGTGGACTTATGGAACATTGTCACTATGTATGATATCTCTATACCAATAGATGCACAAAAGGAATTTCCATGCGATGCTTGTATGGACAATTCATGATTCCTCAGGGCTAACACATTTCTATGGTATGTAGTTATAGCGTTACCCCACACTTTAATAATGTTTAATTTTATGAAGTTCATTTCATGTATGCTTTTTAAATAGTCCCTTCATTGTACATACTTAAAAGAATTTATATAAAATTATTCCATTTCTTGCAGGTCTTCAAACAAACAATACATTTTCTTGTCCAATTTCTGGTCCTTAGATGAAATCTCTTCATTCAAGAAGCTTAGGAAAATGAGTGTTTGATGAGTATATGCATTTCCTTTCTAAGAACCATAGGTATCGAAGCACCAAAAAAACATCTTTTCAATGGGAAAGAAGACACTGGATTAAGACCATAGAGAATGATACCTCATGCATGGAAGTTGTAATATAATAAAGTCTCTCAAGGTATGGATTGAATCATCCATTTTCAATATAAGTGATATGTTGGGATTATTTTATATTTTATATTTCATTTTCTTGACTATACTAATTGACACGTATTATTGTTATAATATATTTAACTATGATTCACCTTATAGGTCGTAAAGGCATTAATAACAAGGCACTTCCATAAGGAATGAAAAGTTACCTTGAGAAATTCAATAGACTTCCCTACTATGAGCACATAGAATTTGTTCATTTGTTTGATACAATGCACATCGGGAAGAATGTAACGAAGACATTATGACGAAACTTAGATGGAAGGAGAGATACAATTTGTTTTGTCAAGATTTCTAATGACATTAAGGAGCCCAATCAAGCAATGCAAAGTGCGATTAATTCAAATAACAATGGAGATGACCAAAATATAAGTTTCCGTCCATGGTTATTGACAAAGTAGCAAAGGAAAGATGTTAAAGAGTTTATTGAAAAAATAATTTTCTAACTGGATTTTCTTCAAACATAAAGAATATCCTAACAAAGAAATGTGAATTAGGTGGGGTAAAAGCTCATGATTGGAATATGTTCATTAAGGTAATTATTTTTGTGTATATATTTGTACATTGGTGAAACATCTTGTTAGTGTTTTTTTTTTCTTCTACTAATTTGGGAATAAATAATGATCGATCCTTATTTTTGTGACAATATGTTCTACCTCTATCTCTCCCAGACAACTTTGACAACAATGTTAAACAAGTTAAATATGATCTTGGAAAATACACGAGGTAAGTTGAGATTTATGTGCAAAGTGTAATTTGTTCAATAATTTGTTGTACAAGTTATATTTGATTGCATGTGTTTTACTTGTCATGTACTATATAAATTTTTGTTGAAACATGTGATTTGCTTGCTTCATTTGTAGATGGTTGTCATCTAAATAAATCAATAAAGAAGATATAAAGTATTGGAGGATAAAAATTCCTTGTCTAATGTGTGAAATGAAAAAGTATATACCTACACAATTTTTCAACGCACAAGAGCATTACCTCATACACCAAGTTGAGGAGATTTAAAAGTGTGGACTTGTACACACAAGATCAATGTGGATGGTTGAGAGGCACTTGAAATCATTGAAGGCTTTGGTTAGACAAAGAGCACGTCCTTAAGATTCTATGGTAGAGGGATACATGGTATATCAAACCATGCTTTATATTAGTCAATATAGTGTTGCAATAGAAAAACATATTAATGTACTGGATCACATTTGGGATGTCAACTCCATGAAAAAAATTGAAAGGGAGCACCTATTGGAGAAAGGTAGAATGAGGAAAGTGAGATGTAAGTAGATAGTGGATATTTATAGTACATTTGAGTTTTTTTTTTTGATTTTATGTATATCTTACTTATTTAATTTTTATATATATGTGAATTTTTTTTTATTCTAATACAACCGATCGAGAGTGGGATGCAATACATTTATACGTTGCAAACAATCTTGATTGGATGAAGGTATGGATTAAACGATGCAAACAAGCTAATAATGGTAGGTTATCATGGTATGGTGTGTCTACATTGGTCAAAGAAGTTGAACATAGTGGAGATACCGATCTTACACAGAGGGAAATTGATTTAGCATATGGTTTAAAAGATTATCATGAAACCATATTCACCCATACTACTTAGTTTTGTTTACATTTATATTGATGCATATGGTATGGTTTTTCTTAATTTGTAAAATTTCCAAGTATAAATATGTTTATCAATTGACAATGCATTTTTTATGTGTTTGACATATTGTAGTTGAAACACCACAACAAAATGTGGTGCAATGGCCGCAAATTTCACATCAAAAAGTTGGATGAAAAGATGAAAAATACTGATAGTGGGATAACTACAATATTTTAGGTTATCAATATTGCCTCCAGAGGTGACAAACATCCAGAAGTATTTGACAATTGATACTATGGATATCTGCATGATATACTTGAGTGTTACTTTAAATCCTTCAAATTAGTTATGTTTGATGTCAAATGGTTCAAGCTACGAGTCCATGAACATGACCTTGATAGAAATGTTACTGAGCATGCTAATGGATTTGCCATGGTTAATACAAGGAATGTTGAGCTATGATTAGAGCCCTATGCTCTTCCAAGCCAATGTGAACTTGTATTTTACGTAGAGGTTCCAGATAAAATAGGTTGGTCATATGTTGTTATATATGATCCAAGAGGAAGGCCAATAAAGTATAAGGTAGGGGAGGAAGATGAAATTGAGGAAGAATATCAAGTAGAGGAGCAGGGGCTTCATGTGTCAGACAAAGACATCGAAGAAATTAAAGGATATGCTAATTATGACAATTCTAATTGGGATAAACTATATGATATTGATGATATGTCTAACGAAGAAATTGAAGCATGTTTCAGATGATGATATAGATGATGACGATGATGTTGATATGGCGAATCCTTTGAACATGAGTTATGAATTGGATGATACAGATGATGTGTTGGACAAGGAAGAAGATTAATGATATCAAAATGTTCAAATGTATGAGGTATGTATTTATACATTTGCAGTTGTTTGTTCTCTTTTGTTCACCTTAAAATTTTATTTTCCTAGTTTTTATGTTTGATTGTTATTGCACTGTTTCTTTCAAATATATTAAAGTATATAAATTGGGTATTAGAGAATTGAGAGTGACGTGAGGGGGGAGAGGGGCCATATTATCTTCCACCTTCACGTCGTTGGCCTTGTCCAGTAGAGAATATATTATTCTTGAAATGAAGAGAAGCTCAGTTAGGTTTATACCATCATATCCAATTTTAACTTTGGTTCATCTAATAATTTCCAAGATTTTCCATTTACTAATTAGTGGAAATTATGCTTTGAACCTGCATAAAGTGACCTATGAATGGGGCCAAAGAAAAACCTAAGTTCAAATGACTAATTCGTAGAGTTCATAAATGACAAACCCAAGTTCAAATCAAAATGGCATGAAAAACTACGTTCAAATAATCATCACCGCCTTCATCTTTTTCATCAACATCATCATTAACGTCATCATCATCATCATAGTCACCACCATCATGATCATGATCATCATCCTCATCTTAATCAACATCAACGTCCCCGTCATTGTAGTCATCACCATTACCACCCTCATCATCATCATCTTTGTCATCATCATCATTGTCATCATATTCATATTTTTCACCAACATCATTAAAATCATCATCATCATCATCATCGTCGTCATCATCATCATCATCGTCGTCGTCGTTGTCGTCGTCATCATCATCCTCATCATCATCATCATCATCATCGTCATCGTCATCATCATCATCGTCATCGTCATCGTCATCGTCATCATCATCATCATCATCATCATCATCATCATCATCATCATCATCATCATCATCATCATCATCATCATCACCACCACCACCATCGTCGTCATCATCATCATCATCATCATCGTCATCATCATCATCATCATCATCATTAACATCATCGTCATCGTCGTTGTCATCATCATCATCATTATCATCTTTGCCTTCATCATTTTCATGAATGTCATCATCATTTGAATTGTCATCGTCATCATCATCATCATCATCATCATCATCTTTGTCGTCATCGTCCTCATCGACATCATCATCATCATCTTTTTCATCTTCATCAACATCATCATCATCATTGACATCATCGTCATCGTCGTTGTTATCATCATCATCATCATTGTCATCACCCTCATCATTATCATCTTTGTCTTCATTATTTTCATGAATGTCATCATCATTTGAATTGTCATCGTCATCATCATCATCGTCATCGTCCTCATCGACGTCATCATCACCATCATCTTTTTCATCTTCATCAACATCATCATCATCATTAACATCACCATCATTGTCATCACCATCATCGTTGTCATAATCATCATCATCATTTTCATCACCCTCATCATTATCATCTTTGTCTTCATCATTTTCATTAATGTCATCATCATTTGAATCTTCATTTTCATCATCGTCATCTTTGTCGTCATCGTCATCATCAACAACATCATCAACATCATCACCATCACCATCATCTTTGTCATCTTCATCAACATCATCATTGTCATCATTGTCATATTTTTCATCAACATCATCATTGTCATCATCGTCATATTTTTCATCAACATGATCATCATCATCATCATCAACATCATCGTTGTCATCACCATCATCATCATCATTGTCATCACCCTCATCATTATCATATTTGTCTTCATCATTGTCATTAATGTCATCATTATTTGAATCATCATCATCATTAATGTCATCATCATCATATTTTTTGTTATCATCATCATCAACATTGTCGTCAACATCGTCATCCTCACCATAATCTTTGTCATCTTCATTAACATCATCTTTGTCATCTTCATCAATTGTGCTTCTTTCAAATATATTATAGTAGATAGATTGGGTATTGGGGAATTAAGAGTGATGTTTTTGTGGGGGTGGGGTTGGGGCATATGAGCTTCCACCTTCATGTGGTTGGCCTTGTTCCACCAAATTAAATGACTAAACTATAATGTATTATACAAATAAACTGGGTCCATCGTCAAGGCATGAGAAATATAAAGAGAAAATGTATAAATTAATAATAGACAGGCCAACAAGAATAACATAACTAGGAAACCCTAAGGTTGACTAGTGACAATAATTAATTGAAAATATACATTGAATAAGGTTATACAATTATTGCCTCCAAAATTTTTCCTACACTTGAATTTTGGAGCCTACTAAGGATCATGCAATCTATCATTCCAAGGTCATTTCACGGTTGGTTGATGCTTTTCTAAGTGTTTAGTCTTCTTATTAGGTTCTATGTGCCAAAGTCTCTTGCTCACACATGCTTAGTCCTTGATGGATTCACAAGCACACCTTTATTTTGCAAGATTAGACAGAAATTGTGCAGTCCTTGAGAGTAAGGCTTGCACAGTCTCTAGGATTAGGGCTTATGCAATGTTCAGTTACAATGCTTGTGCAGTCACTGTTGACAATGACTGCATAGTCCATAAGAACAATGCACTATGAAACCTATGCTGAAAATAAGTGCACAACATCATTTCATAATCTCTCTCTCACTTTGGTTGCAATTTTACTTATATTTTAGTGAGTTTTCTCAACTATTATGTTTGCCCAACTTTTCTTTCACATGTGTTGCTTTCACTTTCGCAACTGTCATTTTTGCTTGCTTTCACTTCAAAAAATGTCATTTTCATGTTATCTTCGCTCTGGCATGTGTCACTTGTTGGAAATAATACTGAGAGGGGGGGGGGGGGGAATTAGTATTATCAAATCAATATAACTTTTTCATTTCGATATTCAGATTCATATACGCTACTTCAGTTAAGGCAAACCGTGTGTATACGCAACTGTGTGTAATGCAACAAGCGTATATCCAGTAAAATTATAATTCAGTTAATTGATTCTTAATGAGTGCATCAGAACATTATTAAGCATGTAGATAGTAAATAGGTGCAGTAAAACATAACAAATCATCACACATAAGAAGCACACATGAACACCATGATATAAGGTGGAAACCCAATGTGGGTGAAAACCACCTGCTGCAATTCAACTCTACCTTCTTTAATAAGAAACTTCTTTTACAATGGCTCTGTATTGGTGCAGTCTTATACCAGTACGTAGGCTTCTACCTGTAGAAGGCTACAACCTTCTCTCGTTCTCCAGACTCTCCTGGAAGGGAGCTACAACCCCCTTAGCTCTTGTACTAGCCGATCCATTTACTAGTATGTAGGCGTCGGCCTACTGAAGGCTCCAACCTTCACTCATTTTCCAGCTGCTCCTGGAAGGGAGCTACAACCCCCTGGCTCTTGTACTGGCCGATATGTTTACCAGTACGTAGGTGCCGGACTACAGAACTCTACGATCTTCTTTCTTCCTCCAGGGACCACGTTTCATAAATTTTTAGACTGGATACTCCTGAAGCACAACACCATATTCTAAAGGCCACATTTCATCCAATTTTCATACTGGACCCATCAACAACATTGAAGCACAAAATTAATCATCACTGCAATACACCCATCAACTACACCTGCATCACCGATCTCTGAATCACCCAATACTAAAACACTGAAACATAGTCACCAGAACACAGAACAAACAATAGAACTCTGCAACAATAACCAGATCCAACTACAACTTCAAATATCATATCTCATAATGTATACGCTACTATGATGAACCAAAACAGCGTGCATACGCGCTTTTACCAAAGCCAACCCGTTTGCAGATCTGCAAATATTTACTCATAACTTTGTAGCTGTTCCAGACATCAGTCATACCCATATCATAACATTCATACAATAAAACATGCGTCAATAATTCAGATCTAGCCTATCACATAATGATAATACATTCCAAGCCTTATGATCCCGATCCATCATCCATCATCAACTGCATAGGTGCATCCTTGATTTAGGTCAAACAAAGCATCACAAACCCATAACCAACATACTAGATCTCACACTTCATCAGATATTCAATCCTTGCACACTTGCACACCCCTTGGCCTAATGATATTCTCCTTATATAGGTTTAGGCCTTTCTCAATACCATGGTCCAAAACTATGTAGAACCAATACCTAGGGTCAATACAATGGACCAAATACCACAGACCAAAACTTAGTTTTCCAACATGTACGCGCCTTTCCTTCTGTGAACCTGCGTGTGTACGTATACGTGTATTCTGTTATGCTTATCCGCGTGTATACACATTTTCATTAAGGTTAACCTGCGTATATCTCTTTCTTGACCTGCTGTACTGTGATCTGTCATCTGATTGAGTTACCACCTGTATCATACCTTTGAGTGAGTTGCCATCAAGGACAACACCTGTATCATAATGCCAACATCACTTTCACTTTTTCCAACTTTTGCAAGTGTCATTTTCATCTTTTCTTATTGTCCCATGTGTCGCTAGCCATTCTCAGTCATCTATGTGTCACACCTATGCACATCACTAGAGGCAACTCTAGTGCACCCTTCTGCATTAGATGGTCCTATATATCACAAGAATATGCGCTAGATACATTCCTGCAACTTAGTGCACTTCTTGATCACAATGGACACTTTTGTCACAACTTGTAAAATTTATATTTCTTAAACCAAACAAAATTTTAAAATTGGCTTTACCTAATGAATATGAAGTATTATGTTTGGGGTTGCATGCTTGTATTATTATAGGAAAATGTTTTAGTTAAACGATGTTGAAATTTGAGAAATTGATAAGTTAACTATGTTGTGAGAGTTGGGCAATGTAGTCATGACTATTTCGAGGTGGAATGAACTTATTTTTATTGAAAGGATAAAGTGTTATTTTAATATTTTATTTTATTAAATAAAAAATTTATTTGATTAATATTAAATTTTACAAAGTTGGAAAATTTAATTTGTATGAAAAACTAATTTTTATTGAAAACTAAAAATGATTTACTTTTATTTTAAAATTTATTTGATTAAACTTTGAAAATTAGAAAAAGATATTTCAAAATATAATTTGTTATTGTTAAAATTTGGAAAGTTGGAATAAAATTTATATTAATGTAAAATCAATACATAACTCATTCTAATAATATTGACATATCACATTAACTAATAAAAACATGTGAACACTAATGCATCAACCAATTTGTATAGGGGCCTTGTTCCACTACATAGTTTAGTAATAACACCTTAGAAACACTAAAAATGAGGTGCAAATGAGGCAGAATGTGCATGTACGCATGTTTCCATTTACAATATTCATAACTTAACAAAAAATATTTTTCTTTGGCTTGAACAATGTAATAATAGTGGAAATTCACTAGTTAGAAAGCTCACACAAGGCATGGCATTAGTTTTGTTTTTCTTTTTCCCTCTCTTCCTTGCGTGAAAAGAAGAATGAGGTATAACATTAGTTTTTATTTACATGTTAGAGTGGGAACACATGGTATAATACGTTAAAAGTAGGTGACATATAAGATATGGCATTAGCTTATCTTGACACTATATAAAGTTGTCATATAAAGTATGGCATAAATTTTTCCAAGTATATTTACAACTTAGAGTGATACTCAATAATGAACGATGTTATCACATTAACCTCAAGAATGCCTCATAAGTATATTTTAGTCCATAGTTATTTTTTTCTCGATTCATAATTGTTATACATGTATGACATCTTGTTGAATTATTCAATATGTCCACAGGTGAGAGTGGACACCAAAAGCATGGGATTAAGTTTGTGGATGATGTTATCATTAGAATCAAGGAATGGTACTAAAACTATAAATGATGTTAATATTGGAGTGAGGCAAAACATTATCACATGCATCAACCCGAGGATTTACACAATGAAAGGAACTGACATTGTCAATAATGTTTGTAGTGGAGTGATGGAATAACACTAAGACCATTAACTATGTTATTATAAGCATTGAATTTTTTAATAATGTTAGTACCAAAGTGAGGGCATGGGACCCAAACTATTGATGACATTAGTACTGAAGTAAGGGAGGAAGATATTATCAAAAGGGAAGATCATATCACATTAAACTAAGGAGCCAATTGTATAATGCAATGCACCAAAATTGTCTCTTCCTCTCTCTCTCTCTCTCCCCCCCTTCTATCTCTCTTCCCTCCCGCTCTTCTCTCTCCCTCTCTCTCCATCTTCCTTATCACTTACTCTCTCTCTCCACCTTTCTCTCTCTATGTCTTTCTTTTTACCTTGAACCTCTCCCCCCCTCCAAATCCATCTCTTTCTCCCCTTCCCTCTCTCATTCTCCCTCTTCCTTGCTCTCTTTCCCTTTCTCTCCCACCTCCCTCTGTCTCTCCCCCTTATCTCTCTCTCTCTCTCTTCTCTCCAAATTCGTCACTATCTCCCTCCCTCTCTCCTGAACTCCCCCCTTCTCTCGATATCTCCTTCTTTGTCTATTTATTTGACCCCCAAACATACATACTCTCTCTCCATATCTCCCTTCTCACTCCCTCTCTCTCCCTCTCAACTTTTCTATCTTTATATCTTTCTTATTTTGTCCCTATCTCTCCCTCCAACTCCATCTCTCTGTCCCTCCCTCTCTCTCAAGTCCTCTCTCTCTCTTCCTTCCTCTCTCTCCTTTTCTTTCCTACCTCCCTCTCTCTCCCCCAATCACTCTCTCTCTCTTTTTCTCTCTTCTCTCCAACCCTATCACTATCTCCCTCCCTCTCCCCTTCTCTCTCCCCCTCTCCCCCCTCCATCTTTGTGTGTGTCTCTCTCTCTTACCCTTCTCTCCCTCTCTCACTCCTTTCCTTATCTCTCTCTTCATTCCTTCTCTCCCCTCTCCTTCACTTTGTCTCCATCTCTCCCTTGTCACTCCCTCTATCTCTTCACCTCTATCACTCTATGCCTTTGTTATTCCCTCCATACATATTTAGAGTGAACATATAC
>APFE030822542.1:213916-259852 GCA_000404065.3 Pinus taeda
CATCAAAGAATTGTTCATTTATGTAATGTAAAGGAGGTTGCCCCCTCGAAGAGGCTGAATTCTAAGGTATTGATCTATCTTTTCTATCTTTTCTTGAGTTGGTTTCATAACAAAATCACACATGCAAGAGGTTACTTGCAAGTATTCCTGCTAAAGATGCTTGATCCTGCTCTTCCTTCCTTGATCCTTGGCTTCCTTCTTTTCCCTTTGCTTTCTTTTCCTTCCTTGATCCAAAGCTATAGTGCTCAAGAAAACTCTAAGTGAACAAGAGTGAGAGAGAGATAGAATAATGAGAGAGCTCCAAACTTTCACTAACCAAGAGCTTACCATTGAGCAAGCCTAACACTGAGCAACTTGCCAACTGATCCTCATAAGCCTTTTTATCAATGAGGCCTCTAATTTCTCCATTTTCAGTTATTTTCCTTCATTTTCCTCCTCTCATGCAACCTGTGACCTTTTACCTTCCTTTTCTCCTAATTTCCTTTATTTTCATAAATAAATGTGCCAAAAATGCCTTTTTTCCTTTTATGCCTTTGCCCCTCTCCTTTGCCAATTTTCCTTAGCCAAAACACACATCCAGTGATGCCCACTAGGATACCTTTGCCCAAAATTCAACTTGGAATACATGTCCCTTACCAGTGGTCTTATTTTTCCTTTATTTACTTTTGTTACATGAAATTTTCACCAGGGCTATTACAATATGACCCCAATACCCATGCTTCCAAATGACTCAGTGATAATACCATGATGATGAATTCTTAATGTATTGCCATGAGGAATAGGTGGAAACACCTTCACATATTTTGAATTACCATGAGAGAGAGGTGTGTGGTCCCACGTCCCACTAGTGTGTTTAGAAAGCAGAGGGTTATGTATTTTTTCATCAAGATCACCTATATTAGCATTTGAACCATAAAACCAAAGAAATATGGTAGATTATTTAGATATCCATCTATCTCTAATAGTGCAATCCTAGAAATATATGTGGGCACAAGAGTACTAGTAGATTCGATTCCAAATCCATCCAGTAGATAATCAAGAATCTATACGTACACATTTGGAGACCAAAGCATCACCAACACACTTAACAAATACAAAATAGACGTCATAATTAACATAAGTCATCGACCTAAACAATCCATTGTCGGGTCATAAAATGTTGTAAATATGTCTCCTCGATTAGATACATGGCCATAATAATGGCTTCAAGAGTTGGGTTGTCTTCCAAGTCAATTTTTTTATTATAGGTAAATCAAATCTCCTTCATATGTGCTATTTAAAAATAAATCTTTAATTAGAAGTGATATATCCCACGTCAATTGTGGGTAAGAACTATTACCATATGTAGGAATTTACAGGGCAAGTTCCTCAGACAAAACACTAAAGGACACTGCTCACAAACAGATCACAGATCAATACACCAGTATTGTTGACGTGGTTAAAACCCTCAAAAAGGGAAACCGTCCATGGCCTGAGCCGATGCAGCCACTTCAGACAATTTATTAATAAAAGAATGAAAATTTACATAAGCTTCTCTCATGAACGGTTACCTTACAAATGACCCTCCATGCTCTTTAAATAGAGATCATGGACCAATTGGGTGTTAAGCCACGGATCATGTGTCGGTAATACCAAGGAGAGAATGAACCATCAGATCACTACATATCGTGATCGTTGGATTGTAAGTTACAAAAGTACATAGTAAAGAAACACACTTTACCTAACTCTACACTAGACCAGGTTATACTTAACTATTTCCTATGTGTCGGAATATCCTAACATCCCCCCTTAAGAACAACTTGGGATAGGATTGAAGGATTTACAAATATGACACAATAGGAGAAGGAAGGAGGCACTAGAGCCTAACCCCCCTTAGTGACAACTTCCTGAACTCCAACCATAAATCGAAGTTTAGTGAACTTCGCCTCTGTGAGAGCCTTTGTAAAGATGTGTCTGCAACTTGTATCTTGTTGAACAATATTGCACTTCAAGAACATGGTCATGAATGAGCTTTTTGATGAAGTGCATGTGCAGTTCAATGTGTTTGCTACACTGATGTTGGATTGGATCTTTGCATAGTTTAATGGCACTTTGATTATCACACCAAAGTATAGTTGGATGCTACTGCTGAAAGCACCACTGCACTTCAATGATGACATATCCCTTTGATGACTTAGGGGCTTGAATTCAATGCTTGTATATGTGTATTATGAAAATATGTCATGTTTGATATTAATACACATGAAAATTCCTGAAAGTTTACTAGGAAAGAGGCAACAATTTTTCCTCATTTGGGTAACAAGAAATTATATTGCTAGAATGTTGACATTATGGTGTGCATGGTTCCAACTAGCTGATGTTGGCATTGATGTCAACCCAATGTAGTCTAGTTGATGTTTGGATGCATTCATTGTAGCATGGTTTCATCTAGTTGAGTTGGCATTGATATGATTATGTTGGCATTGATGTCAGGCTTTTGAGAGTGGTTGGATGATGGAATTGGTGTGGTTGATGATTCCTCATGTGCTAGTGGTGTTCATGAAGGCGTTTCCTTGAGTTATCTTGTGTTGGCATATGTTAGCATGTGCATTGATTGGAGGCATTTTTGATACTGCTACAGGTGGATGATGCAAATATACATGTGATGGAAATGATGGCTCCGTTGTCATTCATGTTGTTGTGATGGCACACTCTTTGAGTTGGCATATTACGTCTTCATCTAGGTATTCATGCTTGTGTTCATGGAGATGACTTGTTGCAGTAATGTTCTGGCCTCATAATGATGATGATGATGTTGCGAAGGTCTTGCAGGTATGTTCATAGGTGTTGCAACTTGTGGAGGACTTGTTGGTAGTCTTGCCAACCTATGTTTATTGGCCTTTTAGGTCAACTTGGCAGTGACAATTGGGAGACTTTTGTCATAGGTTCTGCAACTTGTCATGAGCTTTCATAGGTTCTGCAATGTTAAGAGATGCCCCCCTAAGTAGATAAACAAGTCCTGGAAGTTTGGAGCTAATCAGATGCAAGGTGAGGGTTGCAAAACTCTTGAGAAAACTCAGTTTTGAGAGGAATACACAGGTCTTGTGAAGGAAACTTGTGTATACAAATGTTTTATGAAGGAAAGTTGTGTATACATCTTAAAAGTGAATTTCTATGCATTCCTCATGCAGATTGGGAAAAATTTGACATGGTAATCCATAAAAGCTTCTAAATTAATTAGTTAAGGTAAAAAATGGTTGAATAAGTCCTCCATTGGCTGTGAACACCTTTAGTGCACAAGTAGTGATGATTATGGTTGGATTTTGTCAACTTTTTGCACTCTTGATCCCAACACAAAGATGAATTTCACCCAACACATTTTATATACATAATTTTGGAGCCGAGTGTTGGTTTTTGAGTATGATTGTGTGTAAGAGAAGGCTGCATAGAGTGAGTATGCTTCAGAGCTATTGAAGAGCATATATGCTTTAGTGAGTGAGAGTAATGGAAGTTAATGGAGCAAATTTTTGAAGCAATGCATCAATATTCATATCAAATTTGAGGAAGCTGTAGCAAAGATTGTTCGAAGAGTTTTTGCATGCTGTTGGAGTATATTTTGTTGGTGACTCTCACATTTATTTTTGCAAGAGATGCTAATGCATTTGGAACATATCCACAATGTCTTATGTTGTTGATTATATTATGCAACAATTATATTTTTCAGTGATTATTTAGATATTATGGTTGATGTATTATTCAGTTTTTAGTAGATAGATTGTGGCCACTATTTTGTTGGAGTAGAGAGCATATTTGTGGTATTATTTTGATTTGATGAGATTGTCTTGTTCTTGGACATCGTATTGCAGAGTTGAATCAAGTTGAGTAGAAATTCTTAGGATCGAGTGTGAAAATATATGAAATGAGGTCCACATAGAGTAGAGGAGCAACAAATTCATGGATGTGGAGCAATGATTGTGAAGTTTTAGTGAAAGGAACAATTTCTAAATCCAATGGTAGTTGGATAGTCTAATCAGAGTTGGGAGAGGATTGATTGATCGTGGTGGCTTTCAATGAATGGTAGTACATAAATTTGTGGAAAACATAGTCTTCTGAGATGATCAATAGAATCAAGTCTCTAGGATGATCAGAGTCAACTTATTCTATTTGAGGTTGGGTCTCTTGACTGATGGGAGTCATTCATCTATGTAAAAAATATATTTTTCTTAATAGAAGATTCAGAGCAACACAAAAAAATAAGGGTGGTTGTTTGCCCAGTGAAGGGTTTTACACCAGATATCTTGTCTCATGTGTGATGATGATTTTTGTGGTTTTGATTTGATGGTTTGAATTTAGTATATGCTGCTTATATGTTTACATGTTTATTGTTTACTCATATGCTGCTAACATATTGTGAGTTTCTGTAATAAGTGTGTGATTCAGTTGAAAAGTAATAAAAGGAAAAAAATGATAATAAGTCACACTACTGATTCAGCCCCACCACTCTAAGTAGTGCTCAAAGGTTTCCAACATAGAAGAGATAAAAAGATGAATTAGGGAAAGGGATGGATCACATACCAAAGGAAATGTAAGCCAACCTAGGAAGAGACCAACTCTTCACACCCCCTTCAAATAATTTTTAAGAGTAATCAACCAAAACAAAAAATTGATGTCCTTAGTAGATGTCCAACATTAAATCATACCTATAGAAAGAGTGTACAATGAAATGAATGTTGGTTTACTGCAACACTTGGAAAATATCTCGTGTCTATACGATTTGTGGAAGTTGTGCAAATCTCAAATAAAAAGAGAAGGTCAAGAAGTTCTTAATATTTGATGAAGTAGACGACCCTCCTTTTGAAGATGCTCCTGTAGTGTCATAAATGATGAATCAAGGGAAGAAAAATGGAAGTCATAAACCTTTTCATGTATTCCTACTAATCAATAATATATTGCTACACAACTATATGCTAGATTTAGGAGAAACAATCGATGTAATTCCTTTGAAAGTGATGAGACAATTAGGCATTACAACAACTAGGGCATATAGAAATGTATTTGCCATGGATTCTACAAAAAACTAGGACAGGAAGAGGAATAAATCCACATTTTTGTGATATTCAGTAACTCAAAGCATGCATATATACAAAAGGAAGTGGCTAATTTCTTCAATAAAACGAGGGATTGTTGTTCTTCCTTAAGACTATTCATTTCACGAACCTCCGAATTATGTACAAAAACAACAAATCCAAAGGATTATGTATCTAACATTCCCCACTTAATTTGAATGGATGTTTTTGAGTCCAAGCTTCATTTTAAATTTTTCAAAAATTTCTCTTCCAAGTGATTTGGCGAAGATGTCAACAATTTTCTCATTTGTGGAACAATGTCTCAAATGAATAGTCTTGGCCTCTACATGATATTGAATCACATGGTAATTTATCTTGATTTGCTTGGTTTTCTCATGTAATATGGGATTCTTGGACACCTTGATTGTAAGAGTATTGTCAAACATAAGGAGAGTAGAATTAATCTATTTCTCCTACAAATCTTCAAGTATTTTATAAGCCACATAATCTCCTTTGATGCCTTTATAACAACCACATATTTTTATTTTGTTGTGTGATATGCCAAAATTGATTATTTGTGTGATCTCTAAGAGACATTTGTTGATCCAAGAAACATGAGATATCCTAAAGGTGATACTCCATTTTATTTATCCCCATTGAAGTACGAATTAGAATATCCAATCACGTTGAAGTAACCCAAATTAGAATAATTAAGTCCAAAGCCTTTGAGTTCCCTTTATGCATTTTAAACTCTTTTTGCAACATATCAATTTCCTTCACAAGGTTTTTGCATAAACCATGAAAGGATTCCAACAATAGATGAAATATTTAGTTAGGAGGTAGTAACATAGATAAGACTTCCCACAAGTTGTCTATACTTAGTTACTTCCTCAAATTCATTCCCTACTTTTCATGTGCGATTCAAATTTTGTTCCAATGGAGTAGAGAGAGGGTTACACTAATCCATTGCAAAAATGTTTAACAATTATTTAATTACTAATATTCCCAAATTTGACTTCATAACTACCAATTTTCACATGATTTTGACCTCATTTCCATTTCATATTTTGTCAACAAGTCCTCAATCTCAGTATACTACATCAAAGTGAATTTAAAGGTAATTTGATTGATTTTACACACTTTTTGTATTTATGAATTAGTGGTATGGTTAAAATATATTCTTTGATAGGACATTAGAAGAATCTATGATTTTGTAACAACCATAATATCTATAGTGAAATTGTGATAGGGCCATTGATCTAAATGGTTCCGATGAGCTGGAAGATAAAGTGCAAGTTGAAGAAGCTAGTATCTTTGTGGAGATGGATTTATGCACATCAAGTGATGTGGATGTTAGGCAAAATGTTGTCATTGAAAAAGGTGGTATATGGAGAATATAGTTGGAGAAATTTTAACCTCTAAAGATTGGCTCAAATTCTTCTGAAAATGGCATAGTTGAATAGGCATAAGAAATACCTTTCCAATGGTTTATGGTAGTCTCGAAAATTCCAAGGGGATCAAAAGTTATTGTATTTTAAAGATCGACAGGGTTGTGGGCCTCCAATTTTCATAAAAACCTTGTGTTTGTTAGTAAATCCATTTGATTAACAAAATTGTTTAAATTTACAAGCTCAGGAGGGATGGAACATTTCAATATTATAACATGAATTATTTGAGCCCTGACCTTTTTTCTTAATAGTGGAGGAGTAAGGAAACTCCGAGGTCCCAAGATTGATAATTATGAGAGATGAACCCCTCTCCGTCATCTATTGTAAAGTTTCATGTCTCCCCTTGGGAAATTTAATGCATGTCATGTGATGATGTGGACCTAGAAAGAACTTCTCTTCTTATAGAATCAATTCAAAGGATAGTTCCAAGACCAAAACCCAGACCAGAACCATCAACAAGAACCAAGTCAACCATCCAATCTTTCTTCTTGAATGTAAGAGTAAGTATCCAAGGGCAGAGAAAAAAAAAATATCTTCAAGATGAGGGCTCTTTTAGCCTTTTGTGCTCACCAAGGCAACTTGCAACACCTCGTGCACTTTTGAACTTGAGGAAACCTTAGGGTATTCACACGTTTGAACAAGAGAAGACAAATTAAAGACTTCCAAAATATTTCAGTGATCTAGATTGGATCATTATATTGTTTTTCATCCATCTTGATGCATTCAGAGTGGAAAAAGTGGAGGAATCAACTCAGGAGACCGTTTTTACCGACGGGACCCAGTTTGGAAAAACGGGGTGTGAAACCTTCTGGGAGAATTTTGAGGCATCAAATGACATTTTTTGGGGGTAAAACTTTGTTGCCACAACGTGACACCTCTTCATGTTGTTTTACACATATTTCCAATAATGCAAGAAGCACGTTAATCAGAGTCCATATTCAAAAGTTATGCCTCAGAAGTAGACCTTCTTGTTTTCACACCTATAATTCAAGAGGATGACATATCATCCCCCATTATTCATAGAAAAGGGGCTAGCCACGTGTTTTTGATGTAAAATAATCTATAAGAGTTTATATTGTAACTCTAATTAAGAGTTTATGTAGTCAAATTAACCACTAGTAGGCTATCGGGCTGTGTTATAACCTGACCATTAGGAGGAAGAGGCATTCAATTTGAGAGAATTTTGTTCCATAGTTGAGAAAAGGTAGCCAAGAGGGATAGGAGGTAGAGAACATAGGGAGGATTTGTGCATTATAGCAGCCCATGGGCCACATGTATTACTTCTTTGTGCCTGTAGCCATATTTCCAGATAGAGAAAGAGAGCGAAGAGACCTCACCTTCCAGTTGGGTTTTCTCCCGAAAGGGTTTCCCAGAGCATATCTTATGTCTTGTGTGTGTGTGAGAGATTATTTTGTCATTCTCTATTTTTTTGCAAAATTTCCATTTGCATGCATGCATTAATTACAGTTAAATTTACAGATCTAGAGTTTTAATAAAACTGTAATAGTGCAGAAATTCAGAATTTTATTATATTATTATCAGATATGTTGTGACAAACTATTTAGTGGAATATCCATGACAATTTATGGATCATATTGGTATTAGAGCAGGTTTATTTGGGTAGTTTGCGTAGATTTCAGGGATCTATATTAGCGGGGCCAAAGATCATAAAAATCTAATCATGGGCGATGAATCTCTAAATGGCCCTCGCGATCCTGCAAAGGTGAGGTTCTCGTGGCTGTAACAACAAGTCACATACATAAATCGTAATGTTAACCTTCTCATGAAGACCCTAAGCAATAAGCTTGAGATATTTGGAGAATATGGGGGTTTGAATGCAGAGGAAAAATCAGAATAGGGATTAGAAGATCGGGGAGAAACGAAGAACCAATCGAAGAAATAATTCGGAAAAGATCAACCCAGTTCGAGTGCCGTGAATTAGTCCCTGTTTAAAATGTAAGAAAAAGTTGATATTAAGTCGTACCACAAGGAGATCGATGCTTTGAAGTTGAACCATTGGTTGCAACAACTGGAAGTTTATTTTAGCGTCCATTAGATCGAGGAAGGGAAAAATATCTCATTCATGCAGCTAAAATTGGAGGGCCATGCACAAACTTGGTGGGAGAGCCACACAGAAACCCTGAGATTGGAGGGAGAAACTCTAATGACTAAGTGGGAAGATTTCAAATCTCTCATTAAGTCGCATTTTTATCCCATTGGGTACATGGAGGACTAGTGGATTTGGTGGAATTACTTCAGACAAATGCCGAGCCAAAGTGTGCAAGAGTACACCATGAAATTCAAAAAGATGGCTATAATGATGGGTATCTCTCCAAAGAACCCAAATGTTCTACTCAAGTATCCGAGGGGTCTGCATTGCCATCTGCATGACCAAGTGATGTTGTTCAAGCCAAAATCAATGGGTGAGGCTTATGTACGAGCACAATACCTGGATAACTTAGGCTTGAAGAGAGTGCAATAGAATGGATTGAAACAGAAGGAGCAACAAGACACTTCTAAGGAGGGAAAGAAGAATAAAAAAGGGGGAAAAGATAAAAAGACGACAACCACAACACCAGTGCAAAGATCCTAACAACCACTGCAACATTGATGGCCATACAAAGGAGAAGCATTGGAAGTTGCATCTAGAGATAAAATAGAAGAACAAGAAGAAAGATAATAAGAAGAAGCATCTCATGGCCAAAGATTCAAGCAACCAAGTTGAAAGAAACTCAGACATGGATGAGAAGATCATTTGTACATAAGTGCAAAAGGAGGTGAATCTGAGTAGCCTTTTGCAACATGAAGATAAAGAAATAGCTAAACTCTTCCATATAAAGATATAAGTCAAGAAGAGAAAGATTGATGTTTTGTTTGAGTCAGGATCACAGGTGAATCTCATTGCAGCAAAGTTGGTCAAGAAGTTGGGGCTGGAAGTTCGTGATCCTCCAAACCCATATCCACTAGGATGGGTAAATAAGTATGCAAAGCTGAAGGTAAAAAATAGTTTAAAATTAGATTTGCTATTAATGTTGATTTTATTGATGAAGTAAATGTAGATGTGGTTCCCCTTAATGTATGTGGAGTTGTTTTTGGGAGTCCATACATGTACATGCAAGATGCAATATTCATGAGGAGAGCCAATCAATATTGGATCGTTAAGGATGTAAAATTGTTCATCATCAATGCTCACAAAGGCAAGCAGAAAATTTCACTGGTAAGTGCCAACCAAGCCAACAAATTGACTAGTTCCAGCAAGAAGTATGTTTTATTGTTCTTAAGAGAAAGTCAATCTAAAGAGGAGTCAATAAGAGGCGAGGAATCCCTAGAGAGGTGTACTAAGAAACAACAACGAAAATTAGAGGAGTTGTTACAAGCATACAGGGATGTGTTCTGAGAACCTAAAGGGTTACCACCTAAGAGAGAAGTGGAGCATGAGATCCAGCTATTTCCAGACTCCCCATTTCCGAATATTGGGTTGTACAGGCAGTCTATTATAGAAGCAAGTGAGGTGAAGAAGCAATTGCAATAGTTGTTGGAACAAGGTGTCATTCGATCGAGTACATCACCATGTAGGTCACCCATCATCATTGTGCCAAACAAGGATGGGACTTGGCAAATGTGTATAGATTACAAGGCGTTGAACAAAATCACGCTCAAGAATAGATACCACCTTCCCAAGATAGATGATTTTTTGGATCAGTTGCAGCAAGAAAAATACTTCACCAAGCTGGAATTGAAGTTTGGATATCACTAGGTTCGAGTCAAAGAAGAAGATACCTGGAAGGCCACCTTCAAAACCAAGAAAGGTTTGTATGAGTGGTTAGTTATGCCATTTGGCCTATGTAATGCACCAACTACATTTATAAGATTAATGAATGATGTATTGCACCTTTTTATAGATTCATTTTTTTATTGTTTATTTGGATGATATACTGGTATATAGGGCTACTTGGGAGGAGAATATTTCACATTTGACACAGGTACTAGAAACATTGAAGAAGCACTATCTGTTAGAAAATTTGAAGAAGTGTGAGTTTCATAACAATCCTTGGTGTATATGGGGTATGTGATCAATGGAGGAGAGATGAAGATAAATCCTTTTAAGATGGGGGCCATCATGAAATGGCTGGTGCCTACTAATGTTTATGAGGTCTAGAGTTTCATTGGGGTAGCATAATACCCGAGGAAATTCATAGCCTCGTTTTCAATGGCAGTAGCACCACTCCATGCCACAAAAACAAGTGGTAAGATTTTTTAGTGGGGAAAAGGTCAACATAAGGCTTTTGAGGAGCTAAAGAATAAGATCAATCAAGCACCAATTCTGGAATTACCAAAATTGTAGTGACCCTTTGAAGTGGAGATAAATGCGAGTGGGTATGCTATGGCAACTTTCTTGATGCAGGGAGGAAGGCCTATATGCTAGCATTCTGAAGTATTTCATGGGTCAGTTTTCAACTACCCTACCTACGACAAGGATCTCTATTCCATGGTGCAAGATGTGAATAAGTGGAAGTACTATTTGATGGGAAAGGAGACAGTAATCCACAGAGATCACTAGCCATTACAATACTTGCAGGCCCAGAGTAGGCTACAACAAACAAGACATTACAAGTGGATGGATTTTTTACAAAAATTTCATTTGGTGATCAAGTATAAGAAGGGAAACACAAATAAGTTGGCTAACATGATTTCAAGGCCACCCAGATCAAAGATTACAAATTTTGGGACTGTTATGCACATGGAGCCATTCACCCATGATTCATACAAAGAGGCATATTCAGACGATGAGGACTTCAAGGAGGTGTATCAACAGTTACAAAGTCAGAGTCATGTGCACGATGGTGACAACACCGTTTACTGCCATCTCCTGGATGGGTTACTCTATAGGATGGATAAGCTATGTGTTCCTAAAGGTGAGAAATTGTAGCTGATCAGAGTGGCTCACACCTCCAAGGTTGCAGGGCACTTTGGTGTAGGGAAGACCATGGCTAACTTGTAGAGGTATGTGTATTGGCCTAATATGCAAGAGCAAGTAGCTAGGTTCATAAGAGGATACATGCTTTGTTTTACCAGTAAGCCTAGCAACTAGAAACATGGTCTATATCATCCATTACCTGTACCTACTCATCCTTGGGAAAGTATTTCCATGGAATTTGTGGGAGGTTTCCTGACAACCAGGAAGGGACATCACTACTTGTTCATGGTATTTGACAGGTTCAACAAGATGTGAGTTCTGGTGCCCTGTAAAAATATCATTAGCTGGTAAGAAGCAACAAACTTGTTCTTTGGATAGGTTTGGGTGCACTTTGGGATACCAAGGAGCATCATTTTAGAAAGGGATACAAGATTTCTCAGTGCATTCTAGATTACATTGTGGGAGAAGATGGACACAAAGTTGAAGAGATCTACAACATTCCATCCCCACATAGATGGGAAGACATAAGTAGTCAACAAGACTTTGGTGCAACTTCTAAGGGGATACAACCAAAAGCATCTGAAGACCTCAGATGAACATTTGGTATATATACAACATAGGTGTCCACACTTCTATAGGAAAGTCTCCATTTGAGACTTGTTTTGGATATTTTGCACCTTCACCATTGGACATTACATATGGGCAACAAGGAGGAGTGAGGGAAGATCTTACAGGATATTCTTTGAGTAATGAAAATTTTATAGAGAGGATCAGGTAGATCCATCTACAGGTATAAGAAACACTACAAAAGTCACAGGAAAAGTATAAGGCCAGGAATGATCAACAAAGAAAAGAGAAATCATTCAGGGTGGGAGATAGAGTATGGCTATAGTTGAACTAGGAGAGGCGGTAGGGGCTTGTAAGAAAATCAAGGCTTTGAGGTATGGTCCCTTTGCAATATTGGAAAAGGTGGGTGATGATTCCTATCGACTCAATTTACCACTGTATATGCACATTTACTCAGTTGTGAATGTAGAGAATTTAAAACTATATGAGCCTTCCATGCTAGATAAGGAAGAGGAACATGTCCTACCTTCCATGGAGGATTTGGCACCAGATGCTCAGGCAGAGTTGAAAAAAGACACAGTTTTGTAGAAGAGGTCCAAAACTATAAGGCAGGGGCAGCATGACTTTTGGCAAATTGGGTTGTAAGGACAACTTCTATGCAAAGCTAAATGGTACATCAAAGATAAGGTGGAGGAAAAATTTTCTCACCTCAGTTAGTAAAAGATTTTGGGGATCAAAAGACTCCCAAAATGGGAAGGTATGATCCCGATTGGATCATAATATTTTTTTTCATCCATATCAATGCAATTAGAGTGGAAAAAGTGGAGGAATTAGCTCATGGGACTGTTTTTACCGACGAGACCAAGTTTGGCAAAATAATATTGAAACCTTTTAGGTGCATTTTGAGGAATCAAATCATATTATTTGGGGGTAAAAATCTGCTACTTTATGAAAAACCTTTTCATGTTGTTCTACACACAAATATCTTTCCAATGGTGTAAGAAATGCTTCAATTAGATTTCGTATGCAAAATTTATACCACTAAGAAGTTGACCTTCCCGTTTTCACACCTATAATTTAGGAGGATGGCGCATCAACCCCAATTATTCATGAAAAAGGGGCTAGCCATGTGTTTTTTTTTCTGTAAAAGTCTCTAGAATAATCTATATTGTAACTCTAGTTTAGAGTTGATGTACTCAAACTTAAACGCTAGTAGGCTATCGACCTATGTTATAACTGGGCCACTAGGAGGAAGAGACATTCCATTCTTTCAAGAGAATTTTGTTTGATAATTGATCAAAGATAGCCAAGAGGGATAGGAGGTAGAGAACACAAGGAGGATTTGTGCATCTTAGTAGTCCATGGGAAACAAACCTTACTTCTTAGTACCTGCAACCATATTTTTAGACAGAGAAAGAGAGCGAAGCGACCTGACCTTCCAGTTGGGTTTTCTCCAGAGAGGGTTCTCTATTTTTCTGCATAATTTCCATTCACATGCATGCGCTAATTACAGTCAAATTTAAAGATCTAAAGATTTAATAAAATTGTAATAATGTAGAAATTCAGAATTTTAATATATTATTATCAGATATGTTGATCTCTTGTGACGAACTATCTAGTGCAATATCCACGAGAGTTTAGAGATCATATTGGTATCATAGGAATTTTCTTTAGGTATTTTGTGGAGATTGCAGGGATCTAGATCAGCGGGGTCAAAAATCATAAAACCCTAATCATGGATGATGAATCTATAAATTACCCTAATAATCATACATAGGTGAGGTTCTCGAGACTGGAACAACAGGTCACATACATAAATCATAATGTTAACCTCCTCGTGGCATACCTAAGCAATAATCTAGGGATATTGGGAGAATATCGGGTTCGAATGTAGAGGGAAAATCAAAATGGGGATCAGAAGATTAGGGAGAAATAAAGAACTAATTGAAAAAGTAATCCAGAAAATATCTACCTGGTTCATGTGTCATGAGCCAATCCCTATTTAAAATGGAAGAAAAAGTCGATATCAATATGTACCATGGTGAGATCGATGCTCTGAAGCTGAACCACTAGTTGCAACAACTAGAAGCTTATTTCAATGTCCATTAGATTGAGGAAGGGAAAAAGATCTCATTTGTGCAGTTGAAATTAAAGGGACATGCACTGACTTGGTGGGAGAGCCACACAAAAACCATGAGGTTGGAGGGAGAACCACCAGTGACTAAGTGGGAAGATTTCAAAACCCTCATTAAGTCACAATTTTATCCCATTGGGTATGTGGAGGACCAGTGGATCCGATGGCATTACTTCAGACCAAAGCTAGGCCAAATCATGTAAGAGTACACCACATAATTTAGAAAGATGGCTATAATGCTGGGTATCTCTCCAAATAACCCATATGTTCTCCTCAAGTATCTAGGGGGTCTACACTGCCATATGCATGAGTAAGTGATGTTGTTCAAGCCCAAATCGGTGGATGAGGCTTGTGTATAGGCACAATACCTGGAGAACATAGGCTTGAAGAGAGCACAATCAAGCAGATCGAAGCAAGAGGAGAAACAAGATGCTTCTATGGAGGGAAAGGAGAAGAAAAAAGGGGGAAGATAAAAAGACAGTAACCACAACACACCAGTGCAAATATCCTAGCAACCATTGAAACCACTGAAACATTAATGGCCATACAAAGGAGAAGTGTTGGAAGTTGCATCTAGAGCTAAACCCGAAGAACAAGAAGAAGAATCTCATGGCTACAGATTTGACGTGGATGAGAAAATCGTCTGTACGTCAGTGCATAAGGGGGTGAATTTGAGTAGCCTTCAACAACAGGAAGAGAAAGAAATTACTCTTCCATATAAAGATACAGGTCAAGAAGGAAAATATAGATGCTTTGTTTGACTTAGTATCACGAGTGAATCTCATTGTAGTAGAGCTGGTCAAGAAGTTGGGGCTACAATTTTGTGATCATCCAAACCCATATCCACTGGGATGGGTAAATAAGGATGAAAAATTGAAGGTGCAACACCCTCGTCCTACATTTACCTAAGCTAACCGTTCAACTGAGGTAAACATGTGACAAAGAGTTACTATGATATGTAACAACTCCCTATGTACAGTTAAGGAATTGGAACCGGCAAAACAAAACCAATCTGACCTTTCTCAGAAGCTACAAAAACTTCAGGAGACAACCAACCCTTTCAGGTGTTCAACCCTTGAGACAAATTGATGTTTTTCTGATCTAGACTCCCAGTCGCTCCCATGACAAGCCATGCATGCGAATGAGACCCTCTAATCACTTCGATAGCAAGTCATGCATGAGACTATGGCCCTTTTCAAGCAGTTCTGTGCCAGTGAACTCGAAATCTGTGCCAATTTTTCAAGGCCAAGACTCAGGCCACTGCCCAAAACTTCATGAAACTTCCATAATTGATAAATAACATTAGGATAAGGTTACTAATGAAAAAAATTGAACAAGGACTTGATCTGATCCCTACTATCCATGACAAGCATTTTGTCAAACATATCGTAAACATGAAATCTACAAGTCATAACAACAAGCATGAACATAGGAATCTCGTACTTATCTGAGAATCGTCAAGGAGGATTGATAACTCCTCCCAATAGCTGCATTATTATCTATTAGGTCATTCCTTCATTATTATTTAATCTACTAACAAAAACATGATGAGATCCATACATCAAGCTTATCATAAAACATGTTCATAACAAAAAAATAGCCAGAGATATATCAATGATGAAACAACTATAAAAGCCACATAATGAAAAGCACATTTACTTATGAAAATACCAAAGGAAAAGAGGCTCTTATTAACATATGCAAATCCAACCAAGTCAGGGACTTCCACATACCACTCAACCATAGATTGGGCTCAACCAAATCTCTCTTTCAACTAATCACCTCCACGCCATATTCCAAGCATGAATGTGGGATCTCATGGAACAAATAAAACAAAACTAAACCAGGGCTTCCAGAGGCCAAACCACCTCAACCCTCAAAGAATGATTCCACGTCATGGTTGGACATCACTAACCATCAACATATCATTCTCTACCCAAGCTTTCTAGGGCTCCAAAGCATTTTTCCAACCAAGGCTTCAAGGACTAGACTCAACCCACAACTGCTGCCGGGCTCCAAAGTGTTTTTCCAACCAAGGATTCCATGACTAGTAACTCAACCCACCAAGGGCTCATGATTGTTTTTCCAACTAAGGCTTCTAGGACTAGTAACTCAACCCAAGCTACTATAGGGCTTCTAGAGCATTTGTCCAACCAAGGCTTTGGGAACTAGTAACTCAACCTACAACCATAAGGAACATGAGAACCAACTAGAAAACAAAAGGAAAGAAACCCACAACACCATGACTATCCAGGAAATGGAAAGGCTAGGAAAAACCAATTTCAATATAGGCAATCCTCCATTCCAATAATAAATCATGCCCAATAAACCACATGCATGTCCCATGCATTCCAAAACTAGCATGGAAATCATACATGCAACTCGGTACTTGCAAGCAAAACTTGCTATAGCTGCTGATCACGATGTCCTCTTATAATTTCTTACTTTTCCTTTTCCTCCTTTCTCCAAATCCCAAGCATGCCTCACTCCTCCAACAGTGATCCAAGAAAAATCTAAGTGTCCAAGAGTATGAGAGAGAGAATAGAAGGGAGAGCTACAAGCTAAAACTGACAAAAAGATGAACTGAGAAAAAACTATGAACTGATCCTCAGAAGCCTTTTTATCAATGAGGCCTCTATTTCTTCATTTTCCATTATTTTCCTTCATTTTCATCCTCACATGCAACCTATGATCTTTCACCTTTTCTCCTATTTTCCATTATTTCATAAACAAAATGCCAATTAATGCCACTTTTCCTTTCCAAATCCTTTGTCATTGCCTTTTCCAATTTCCATAACCATTTATTAATCACAAGTGATCCCTATCCCTATGTTTTTTCCCAACATTCAACTTAGAATACATTTCCCATTATTATTTTGCCTTTATTAACTTTATTACATTGGTTTTTAACCAGGGTTGTTACAGAACCCTCCCCCTTGGGGGAACACTGTCCTCGGTGTTCAATGACACCTACAACCAACAAGAATGCTAAAAAATCAAAACATAGTACCCATGGAGCTTTATAATTTAGCTTGTTGCAGTATTTACAATGATCAACCTGCTTAGAAGAAACCAACATAACCAACATGATAATCATAATGACATGTCAACCATACCACTTATTGGAGATTTATAACACAACTCATAGCGATATTTACATCCATAAATATATAGACATAACCAAAACACAACATCAAAACATATACCAAAAGACACCCACTCAACCAACGAATAGGTAAGGATACATAGTCCACATCTAATCGACCATATCTCATGTAGCTTCATCAGGTCCAAAGTGCTTCCATGTCACTTTAACCTACTCGATTTCTCAATTCTGGAGCATGAGTATCTTTATTTGCAAAATACATTGAGGTTATGGCTGGAATTCTCCTTTTGGCTCAACCTACAATATATACCAGTCAATTACATGATAAGAATTTTTAACATACTTCTTAAGCAATGACAAATGGAAAACATCATGGAATTTCATTGTCGGAGGCAGTGCAAGTTGATGGGCTACTGGTCCAATCCTCTCAAGAATCTTGAAAGGTACATAATATTGAGGTGCCAACTTGACACATGATCCAATCCTCAAGTATCTCTTCTTGGGCTTGATGCACAAGTACACATATTCCCCAACCTGAAACTCCTTAAACAACCTATTCTAATCCACATAACTCTTATGTCTGTCCCGTGATGCCTTTAGATTCTTCTTAATTAACTGCATTTCTTATTCCATCTTTTCCAACATGTCTGGTCCTTTCAACACCCTTTTCACTGTATCACTCCAATTGATGCGAGTGTTACAACTCCGCCCATAGAGTGCCTCAAATAGACTCATCCTCAGTGACTTTTGATATCCATTGTTGTAAGAAAACTCTACCAGTGGAAGATACTCTTCCCACTTCCATTGTTGATGCATCATGTACATCCTCAACATGTCCTCTAAGATCCTATTGACCCTCTTTGTCTATCCATTTTTCTACAGATGATAAGCTGTGATGAAGGCCAAATCTGTTCCGAAACCTGCAAACAACTCCTTCCAAAATCTAGAAGTGAACTTAACATCCTTGTAAGACACAACCTTCTTCGGAACACGATGCAACCTTACTATTTCTCTAATGAAGACCTGTGCTACATCATTAGATGAATAATTAGACTTCTCTGGAACGAATTGAGCTACCTTTTTTAACATATCAACCATAACCATGATGGAATCATGCTATCTAGATGTCCTCCGAAAACCTGTAATGAAATCCATGGAAATGACCTCCCATTTCCACTCTAGAATCAGAATTGGATGTAGTAATCCACCTAGATGCTTACACTATGCTTTTACCTATTGAAAATCCAAGCTTCTCACCACAAAATCTGCCACTTCCTTCTTCAATTTCAACCAATAAAGGAACTTCTTTGCCACTGTCAATGTCTTCTAATATCCTAGATGACCTGAATACGACTTACCATGAAATTCCCTTAAGATAAGATTCTTGAGCTCACTATTGTTTGGTACATATAACCTATCCGTAAATCTAACCAAACCATTTGCTGTGAGATGATAGTTCACATCCTAATCACTCACACCTTGTTATAACCCGTGCATAAGCTCCCTATACCTATCATCCTGTTGTTTTTCCTGCAAGATTTGATTTGGAAGATCTATCCTGTATGAACTCATAACTGCTATGTGATGTACCTATACTCTCCTGCTAAGTGAATCTACAACCATATTCTCTTTACCTTTAATGTACATGATTTGGAAATCAAATTCACTAGATCGTGGACAACCATATAGCTTTCCTGGTATTTAGATTCGGTTGGTCAAACAAGTATCTCAATCCATTGTGGTCTCTCATCAGTACAAACCTCCTGCCAAGAAGGTAGTGTCTCCACATCTTCAATGCATGGACGACCGCTGCCAACTCAAGATCATGTGTTAGATAATTCTACTCGTGCTCATTAAAATTCTCTGATTCACAACACACTACCTGTCCTTCCTGCATTAAGAATCCGCCAACTCCTCTCTTGCAAACATCTGTACATACCACAAACTGTTTTTCTGGATATGCAATCTTTAAAACTGGAGCATTTGTCAACAACTACTTCAACTGCTCAAAATTGGTTGCACATTTTTATATCCATTCAAATTTCTTACCTTTCCTCTACAATGATGTAACATGATAGGCAATCCAAGATAAGTTCCTCATGAACCTCCTATAATAACCTGCTAACCCCATGAATGATCTTACCTAATCCACATTTCTAGGAGGTTCCCATTCCATGATAACTTTCATCTTTTCTGGATCCATTGCTACGCCTTCCTTGGAAACAACGTGTCCCAAGGAATGTACCTTTGTCTGAAAGAAACTGTATTTACTAAGCTTAGCATACAACTAGTGCTCCCTTAGCAATCTCAACCCTGCTTCTAAGTGTTCGACATGCTCTTCCTCATTCTTAGAATATACCAATATATCATTAATGAATACAATAACGAACTTTTCTAGGTAAGGATGCAACACACTATTCATCAAGCACATAAAATTAGCTAGAGCATTAGTCAAACCAAATGGAACTACAACAAACTCATAATTCCCATACCTGGTCCAGAAAGTAGTATTATAGATGTATTCTTCCTTAATGCATACCTGATGGTATCCCGATCTTAGATAAATCTTCAAGAACACCGCTACTTCCTTAAACTGGTCAAACAAATCATCAATCCTCATAAATGAATACATGTTCTTGATGGTTACCTTTTTCAACTACTTGTAATCAATGCATAGCCTGAGAGTACCATCCTTCTCCTTTACAAACAATATTGGTGCACCCCAAGGTGACACACTTGGCCTAATGTATCCTTTGTCAAGAATTTCCTTCAACTACAACTTCAATTCCACTAACTCCGGTGTGCTCATCCTGTATGGTGCCTTTGATGTTGGTGCTTCCCCTGGTACCAACTCAATAGAAAAGTCCACTTCCCTGTGAGGTGGAAAATATAAAATCTTTGTGGGGAAATACATCTTGAAACTAATGTAAAACTAGGTACTTGCGCAATACCTCCGCATCCTCAAGATCCTTACATTTATCACTAGAAATATATACTGCAAATAACACACCCTTTTCTACAACTACACTTTTCCTGCATAGTTGTAACTATTCTAACCGATGTAGTCTTCTTCTTACCCTGTAGGATTCTTTGTTCTCCATTGTCATCCAAGCATTCAATAGTCTTATCTTAACAATCCACCTTACTCCTATGAAGATACAACCAGACCATACTCAAAAGCATATTATATGATCCCAATGGAAGTACATTCAGATGTGCTAATGTAGGCATACCATTAAAATCAAATGCACAAGCTCTTACCCAATGATGAACTCTCTTCTTTGTACCTGTAGCCAACGACAATAAACAATATTCTGCATGCACTTATTTATTCAAACCACACTTATCCACCAGGTCAGGATTAAGATAACTATAATTAGATCCAGGGTCAATCAAAATAGAAACAACTTGATCACAAAGCTTACCATCCATCTTGATAATAGACGCTTGGTGATCTTCTTTCCTTTTCTCCATCACAACATAGATATGAGGAATGCTTTGCACAACATCCCCAACTATTTGTACGTCCTGTGCACTATAAATCTGAGGCCTACCACCCTGATTATGTGGATAATATCTTCCATGATGCTCTCCTCCATAAGTCCAACATTGCAAGGGATTCCTGCCATCGCCCTTGTTCTTCTCCTTAGACCGAAGTCCATGTCCTCTGTCAGATGCATTGAACTTCGTAGGTGGTGTTTCATTCTCTTTTTTACCTATGTCCCGAGGTCTTGTTCGCTTCTTATCACATTTTCCTTTATTTTTCTCATTACCCTTCCAAATCTGCTTGCTCTCAGATCTACACTTTGATTGCTCATAACAATGCTTTAGCTTTCCTATGGCTTCCTCCAATGATCTAGACTCATAAAAATCAATCATGTCCTTGAATGCTACTTGAAACCCACTGATGAATCTCTGAATCTTGGCTTTCTCCTCCTTAAGATAAGTCACATACCTCAGTAACTCCAAGAATCTACTAGTGTACTCCTCATCGGTCATATATCCCATCTTCAGCTCGTAGAATTCCTTTTCCGTGTCATCATAGTATCTCTTCGATAAATACTTCTTCCTAAAATGTATCTCAAACTCACTCCAAGTCAAATCTTCTTCATGAATACCTCTGACATTCTTTACATCTTCCCACCAGATGTATGCTTTACCTTTAAGACTGAATGTATCTATTCTAGCCTTCATGTTCTCTAAGTAATCACGTAATTTGAAAAACTTATTCATCCCAATTAAGCATGCTTCTGCATCCTGTGACTTCTTCATTTCCCCATCAAATGTAGGTGGTTTTTATTTCTTGAACTTATCTGACAAATATCCCCTTTCACTCCTCCTATAAGGATGATAATGATGATGAACATGATGCTTGTCTGAACTAGAACTAGAGTAGAGTCCATGTCCATTGCCTTGTCTATCAGGTGTATCCAAGAATCTCCCATCTTTAACTTTGTCATCTCTATCCAACCTGTGCCCACCATGTGACCTACTACCATACACTCCATTAGTCATATCCTCTTGCCCATGACTGATTCTAAGAGGTCCTTGTCTCTGCAAGTATGAAATTTTTTGAGGAATTACCACATTGACCTCTGTTTGTTTCTCTTATGCCTTAGCAAGTATCTCTTGTGATTGAATGATTTAGTCATTATATTCTTTGAAACTCTTATTTCTACCTTCAAACTTCTCAAAGTCTGCTATGTCAAGAGAATATCCCTCACCATGTTGCTTATCTGATCTATAGGGAGAATCTTGTGAACTATAGTCTACCATCTTGCTAGTCATCTTTGATCTTCTTTTCCTACAAGGTATATCATGTCACCTAAACCAAATTATAAATAAACCAACGTACCTCAATATAGTTCAGGGGAGGACATCTATTCTGCAAGGTCAACCAGATTAACACAATACATGTATAATCATAATCATCACATGATATAGACGTCATCTCAATCATCATCCCAGTTACCATGCATAATGCCACAATTATAACACCGACTAGGTACTATGCATAACAAACATATGTACGACACACATACATAAAAATTCATACACACTCGACATACATTCATGAGAACACATCTTGACAACAACACCATCAACTTCTGCATGACATCACCATGAAAACAATGACCAATACTATGCATACATAACACATAGGCCACAAGCACAAGGACACATATGCGACTGACATGTACACATGACAACAATTTCATCCAAGGAGAACGAAACCATACTATGATACCACTCTGTAACATCCTCTTCCCACATTTACCCAAGCTAACTGGCCAACCGAGGTAAACATGTGATGAAGAGTTAATATGATATGATTCAACTCCCCATGTATAGTTAAGGAAGTGGAACCAACAAAACAAAACCAATCTGACCTTTCTCATAAGCTACAGAACCTTCAGGAGACAACCAACTCTTCCAAGTGCTCAACCCATGAGACAACTTGATGTTTTTCTGATCTATATCCCCAATCACTCGCATGAGAAGCCATGCATGTGGTTGCGACCCACTAGTCACTCTGACAACAAGGCATGCATGCAACTGTGGCTCTTTTTAGGCAGTTTTGTGCCAATAACCTCGAATTCTGTGTCACATTTTCAGGGCCAAGACTCAGGCCACTGCCCAAAACTTCATGAAACTTCCAAAATAAATAAATAACATTAAGGTAAGGTTACTAATGCCAAAAATTGAACTAGGAATTGATCTGACCCCTACTATCAATGACAAGAATTTCATCAAACATATCATAAACATGAAATCTACAGGTCATAACAATAGACCTGAACATAGGAGTCTCGTACTTATCTAAAAATCATCGAGGAGGATTGACATCTTGTCCCAATAGCTGAATTGTTATCTATTAGGTCATTCATTCATTATTATTCCATCTACTAACAAAAAAATGATGAAAGCCATACATCAAGAAAATCATAAAACATGCTCATAACGAACAAATAACCAAAGTTATATCAATGATGAAACAAATATTAAAGATACATAATGACAAGCACATTTACTCATGAAAATACCAAAGAAAAATAAGCTCTTATTAACATATGCAATTCCAACAAAGGCAGGGACTTCCATGTGCTACCCGACCGTAGATTCGCCCAAACTAAATCTCTCTTTCAGCCAATCGTCCCCGTGCCATATTCCAAGCATGAATGTGGGATGTCATGGAACAAATCAAACAAAACCAAACCAAGGCTTCTAGAGGCCAAACCACCTCAACCCTCAACCAGTGATTCCACCTCATGGTCAGACCTCACTAACCATCACCAGGTCGGTCTCTACCAAAGCTGTCAAGGGCCCTAGAGCGTTTGTTCCAACCAAGGATTCTAGGACTAGTAACTCAACCCATAATTGCTATATCAGGCTCCAGAGCGTTTATCCAACCAGGGTTTCCAGGACTAGTAACTCAACCTACCAAGGGCTCCAAAACATAATTCCAACAAAGGCTTTCATGGCTAGTAACTCTACCCAAGATGTTATAAGGATTCTATAGCATTTGTCCAACCAAGGCTCCAAGAACTAGTAACTAAAACCACAACCATAAGGAACATGAGAACCAACCAGAAAACAAAAGGAAAGAAACCCACAACACCATGGCTATATAAGAAATGGCAAGGTGAGGAGAAACCAATGCCAATATAGGAAATCCTCTGTGCCAATGAAAAATCATGACCAAGAAACCACATGCATGCCAAAACTAGTAAGGAAATCATACATGCAACTCGGTACCTGCAAGAAAAACCTACTATAGCTGCTGATCTTGATGCCCTCTTACACTTTCCTACTTTTCCTTTGCCTCCTTGGTCAAAATCCCAAGTATGCCACACTCCTCCAAGAGTGCTCCAAGAAAACCTTAAGTGTCCAAGAGTATGAGAGAGAGAGAATAGAATAGAGAGCTCCAAGCTAAAACTAAAAAAAAGCTATGAATTGATTCTTAGAATCTTTTTTTCAATGAGATTTCTATTTCATTCATTTTCAATTATTTTCCTTCTCACATCCAACCTGTGACCTTTCACCTTCCTTTTCTCCTATTTTCCATTATTTTCATAAATAAATTGCCAATTAATGCCACTTTGCCTTTCTAAATCCTTTTCCATTCCCATTGCCAATTTCCATAGCCATTTATTAATCACAAGTGATCCCCATCACTATGTTTTTGTCCAACATTCAACTTGGAATACGTGTCCCATGACCTTGGTTATTATTTTGCATTTATTAACTTTATTACATGGATTTTCAACCAGGGCTATTACATAAGGTAACAAAACAATGTAAAATTAGATTTTCTATCAATGTTGATTTTATTGATGAAGTAGACCTAGATGCAGTTCCCCTTGATGTATGTGGAGTCATGCTTTAGAGTCCATACATGTACATGTGAGATGAAATATTAATGAGGAGATCCAATCAGTAACAACTCGTCAAGGATATAAATTTTTTCATCATCAACACGTATAAAGGCAAATCAAAAATTTCACGGATAAGTGCCAACCAAGCCAAGAAATCGATCAGTTCCAACAAGAAGCATGTTTTATTGTTTTTAACAGAAAGTTAGTCTACAAAGGAGTCAATAAGAGGCAAGGCATCCCTGGAGGGGTGTCCTAAGAAAAAAAACAACAATTGGAGGGTTTGTTACAGGCATACATGAATGTGTTCTGAGAACCTAAGGGCTTACCACCTAAGAGAGAAGTGGAGCACAAGATCCAACTATTGCCAAACTCCCCATTGCCGAATATTGGGTTGTACAGACATTCTGTTATAGAAGCAAGTGAGGTGAAGAAGCAATTGTAGGAGATGTTGGAACAAGGTGTCATTTGACCGAGTACATCACCATGTGGGTCACCCATCGTCATTGTTCCAAAGAAGGATTTCTGTTATAGAAGCAAGTGAGGTGAAGAAGCAATTGTAGGAGATGTTGGAACAAGGTGTCATTTAACCGAGTACATCACTATGTGGGTCACCCATCGTCATTGTTCCAAAGAAGGATGTGACTTGGAATATGTGTATAGATTATAGGGCATTGAACAAAATCACGCTCAAGAACATATAACCCCCTCCCCAAGATAGATGATTTGTTGGATCAGTTGCCACAATAAAAATACTTCACCAAGCTGGACTAGAAGTCTGGATATCACCAGGTTCGAGTTAAAGAAGAAGATACATGGAAGACCGCCTTCAAAACCAAACAAGGTTTGTATTATTGGTTAATTATGCCATTTGGCCTATGTAATGCACCAATTACATTTATGAGATTAATGTATAATGTATTAAGGCCTTTTATAGATTCATTATTTTATTGTCTATTTGAATGATATACTATTATATAGTGCTACCCGAGAGGAACATATTTCACATTTGACGCAGGTGATGGAAACATTGAAGAAGCACTAAGTGCTAACAAATATGAAGAAGTGTGAGTTTGCGTTGAAATCCTTGGTGTATCTGGGGTGTGTGATCAGTGGAGGGGAGAAGAAGATAGATCCTTCCAAGATGGAGGCCATCATGAAATAATTGGTGCCTACTAATGTTTCTGAGGTCAGGAGTTTCATTTGGGTAGCACAATACTTGAGAAAATTCATAGCCTCATTTTCAGCAATAGCATCACCGCTACACGCCATAACAACAAGTGGCAAGAGTTTTCAGTGGGGAAAAGGTCATCAAAAGGATTTCGAGGAGCTAAAGAAGAAGATCAATCAAGCACCAACTTTGGCATTACCGAACTTGCAGCGACCCTTCGAAGTGGAGATAATTGCGAGTGGGTATGCTATGGGAACTGTCTCGATGTAGGGAGGAAGGCCTGTATGCTACCATTCTAAATATTTCATGGGGCAATTCTCAACTACCCTACCTATGAAAAGGAGCTTTATTCCATGGCGTAAGATTTGAAGAAGTGGAAGCACTATCTGATGGGAAAGGAGACAACAATCCACACAGATCACCAACCATTATAGTACTTGAAAGACTAGAGTAAGCTACAACAAACCAAGAATTACAAGTGGATGGGGTTTTTTCAACAATTTCATTTAGTGATCAAGTATAATAAGGGCAACATAAAGAAGTTGGCTGACATGATTTCATGTCCACCCACATCAAATATTACAACTTTAGGGACTCTTATGTCCATGGATCCATTCACCCATGATGCATACAAAGAGGCATATTGAGAGGATGAGGACTTCAAGGAGGTGTATCAATAGTTGCAGAGTCAGAGTCATGTGCACGATGGTGACAACACAGTTGACTACCATCTCTAGGATGGGTTACTCAACAGGCTGGATAAGAGATGTGTTCCTAAAGGTGAGTGATTGCAACTGATTATAGAGGCTCACACGTCCAAGGTTGCAAGACACTTGGGTGTAGGGAAGACCATGGCTAACTTGCAGAGGTATGTGTATTGGCCCAATATGCAAGGGCAGGTAGCTAGGTTCATAAGGGGATGTGTGCTTTGTTGTACTAGCAAGCATAGAAACATGAAACAAGGTCTATATCATCACTTACCTATACCTACTCATCCTTGGGAAAGCATTTCCATGGACTTTGTGGGATCTTTACTGACAACTAGGAAGGGACATGACTACCTATTCGTGGTAGTTGACAGGTTCAACAAGATGTGTGTTCTGATGCCCTATAAAAAGACCATCAATAGGAAAGAAGCAACAAACTTGTTCTTTGGAAAGGTTTAGGTGTACTTTGGGATACCAAGGGTCATCATTTCAAACATGGATAAAATATTTCTTAGTGCATTCTAGACTACATTATGGGAGAAGATGGACACAATGTTGAAGAGATCTATAACATTCCATCCATGGATAGATGGGCAGACATAAGTAGTCAACATGACTTTGGTGCAACTTTTGAGGGGACACAACCAGAAGAATCGGAAGACCTGGGATGAAAATCTGGTATATATACAACATTATTACAACAGAGTAGTCCAGACTTCTGCAAGAAAGTCCCCATTTGAGACTTGTTTTGGATATTTTCCATCTTCACTATTGGACATTACATATGGGCAACAAGGAGGAGTGAGGGAAGATCTTACATGAGATACTTTGAGGGCTAAAATTTTTATAGAGAAGATCAAGCAAATCCATCTACAGGTACAAGAAACATTGTAGAATTCACTGGAAAAGTATAAGGCCCGGCATGATTAACACAGAAAAAATAAATCATTCAAGGTGGGAGACAAAGTATGGCTATAGTTGAATAAGGAGAGTTTGTAGGGGCCTGGTAAGAAAATCAAGGTTTTGAGGTATGGTCCCTTTGAGATATTGGAAGAGGTGGATGATAATGCCTATAGACTCAGTTTACGACCGTATATGCACATTTACTCAGTTATGAATGTTTATAATTTGAAACTCTATGAGCCTTCCATGCTATATTAGGAAGAGGACCAAGTCCTACCTTTTGTGGGGGATTTGGCACCAGATGCTTAGACAAAGTTGATAGAAGACACCATTTTTTATAAGAGGTCCAAAACTACAAGGTAGGGGTAGCGTGACCTTTGGTATATTGGGTTGAAGAGACAACTTCCATGCAAAGCTCAATGGTACACCAGAGAGAAGGTGGAGGAAAAATTTCCTCACCTTATTCAGTAAAATATTTTGGCAGCTAAAATCCTCCCAAAATGGGGAGGTGTGATATGGATTGGATCTTTATATTACTTTTCATCCATCTCAATGCATTCAAAGTGCAAAAGGAGGAGGAATCATCTCACAGGATTGTTTTTACTGGCGGGACCCAGTTTGGAAAAACGGGGTCTAAAACATTTCAGGAGAATTTTGAGGCATCAAACAACGTTTTTTGTGGGTAAAAATTTGCTGCTTTATTGTAGCACCTTTTCATGCTATTTTACACCCAAATATGTTTCCAATGGAGCAAGAAGCGCGTCAATTAGAGTCCGTATGCAAAAGTTATGCCACTTAGAAGTTGACCTTCCTATTTTCACACCTATAATTCAGGAGGATGCTGTGTCAACCCCCATTATTCATGGAAAAGGGGCTAGCCACATGTTTTTGATGTAAAAAAATATAGAAGAGTCTATATTGTAACTCTAGTTAATAGTTGATGTAGTCAAAGTTAACCATTAATAGGCTATCGAGCTGTGTTATAATCGGGCCACTAGGAGGAAGAGGCATTCCATTTTTTCGACATTATTTTGTTCCATAGCTAAGAAAAGATAGGCAAGAGTGATAAGAAATAGAGCACACAATGAGTATTTGTGCACTGTAGCAGCCCATGGGCCACATGAATTACTTCTTTGTGCCTGTAGCCATATTTCTAGACAGAGAAAGAGAGCGAAGCGACCTCAACTTCCCAATGGTTTTTCATCTGAAAGGGTTTCCCATAACATATTTTGTGTATTATGTGTGTGTGTAAGATTATTTTGTCATTCTCTATTTTTCTACATAATTTCCATTCGCATGCACGCACTAATTACAATTAAATTTATAGATCTAGAGTTTTAATAAAACTGTAATAGTGTAGAATTTTAGAATTTTAATATATTATTATCAGATATGTTGTGACGAACTGTCTAGTGGAATATCCATGACAATTTACATATCATCTAGGGATTCCTTCTTCCTTCGCTAGCCTTATGCTTACTTTTCTAGGACTTTGGAACTCCTCTCCAATTGCAAATCGAAATCAAGGATATGTGCTTGATGTGTCTCTCAATAGGTTGAAAATCCATCTTTATATAGCCTTTCCAAGCGGCTCCATTAGCCCTCTCTAGGCTGAATTTACCTTGGCTAGCTAACTTGGTCTTGGGAGCCTTCTAGAAATTTGTAATTTCAAAATAATTTTTCTTTCCTTGATACACATGCCCAAAAGGGTCTTTTACAATATAAAAAGGACTCTTGATTCATGACAAACCCTAGGAACATTTATGTAACAACCCCTGGTTGATTTTCTATGTAAATAAATTAAACCAAGGTCATGGGACATGTATTCCAAGATGAATGGAGGGGAAAACATTATAGTTGGCATCACTTGTGGTTAATTAACGAGTATGGAAATTGGCAAACACAAAAGGCAATCAATGGTAAATTTATATAAGAAATAAAGGAAAATTCATCAAAGAAACAATTTATAACTTTTGCTAATATTTTGTCAATTTAGCTTTTGATCACTTTTAGAAATAGAGCTCTAAGAGAAAAGAAGAGAAGCACTTGGACACAAGCAAGGGAGAAAAAGGAAAGGTTGGAAGATCATCGAAAACTGGAGGACATTGCAGGTAGAAAGTTGCATGTGTGATTTCATTGCTGAGATTTGGATGCATGGTACATGCATTTGGTTATTTGGTTGCTTTGCTGTCATTGGCATGGATTTCGCTGGATCGACAATGGTTTCAACCTTTCCCTGCCATTTCTTGGATAGCCATGGTGTTGTGGGTGCCTTGTTTGGGTTCAAGCTTTGGATGGCCGGTAGAATTTGGATCCTAGTAAGGTGGTCTCAGGAAAATTCTCAAGGGTCAAGGGTGGAGATGGGATTTCTCTTGGAAATCTTGATAGATAGGTGGAGATAGGAAAATTCCTCTGGATATGGTGAAGAAAGTTGGAGGCATCAAATCTTGTTTGGTGTTAGTGATTTCTAGGCTGATTAAGGTGAAATCACTGTGGTTGAGGGTTGAGGTGGTTTGGCCTTTGGAATCCATGATTGGTTTTACTTCGGTTTAACCCATATGATCACGCATTCATGATTTGAGTATGGCACGAGGGTGATTGGCTAAAGTAGAGATTTTGTTCAACCCAATCTATGGTCGGGTGGTACGTGGAAGTCCCTGACTTGGTTGGCATTTGCATATGTTAATATGAGTTATTTTCTTATTCTGTCAAGGAGCACATGCACTAGTTATTGTGTTGATTTTATGACTGATTTGTCATGAATTCATTCTAGTTATATGATGGTTATAGGCTTGGTTAAATGATGTTCTCTTCTTATGGGTCCTATTCATGATTTGACAAGTTATTGAATGGTTATGCGAATGCATGGGATAACAAGCGTTGTTGCACCTAGTTTGAGAGGGTATTGAGCCTTCTTAATGATTTCTTGATGAATTTAAGGATATATTGAACAAATATGCATTCATGACTTGTAGTTACTATGTCTACCAATGCTTAACAAAATGTTCTCATGTGTCTGGAAACTTTTGACCAAGACCTAGCCTTATTACTTATCACATAGACTTGATTATGGAAAGTTCTGGGCAGTGGCTTGTAGGCTAGCCCTAAAAATGTGGGACTGATTGCATAGTTGCATGCATGGAACATGGATATTTCGGCTGCAACCACATAGAGGGAGACATGTGCATGTGGCTTTCCAACCACACTCACAACGACTTATGTTTTCTACTGGGTATGAGCTCAGTTAAAAAGAATTTCCAGCTAAAAGTATGATCACTAGTGGTTACTTCCTGACACCTAGGTGATCTGGTGTCTGTGAGAGGATTCAATAAGTCTCCAGTTAGTAGACCCCACTTTGATAACTAGAACTTTGATGTTGGGTCAATTCATAGTAACTATTAGCTCATGTTTACCTAGAGAGCTTGTAAAGGAGGGTAAATGTGGGATGGGGGGGTTACAGGGTGGTATCAGGGCAAGGTTGCAACAATGGACTTCAGGGTAAATGAATATTGTTATGTATGCATGTCTGTTGTTTATATGTTTATCATGCATGCATGTTATCTACTTGTTGTTATGGCTATGATGCCCATGTATGGGTTGATATGCTTGTGATGTTGTATCGTGCGAATATGGATTGGCCTGTGCAGATGCAATAACCTCCCCTGAGATACCTTTAGGTATGAATTTGATTATGTTTTTACATAGCTAACAATGGCATATTGTAGGAAATAGAAGGCCAAGAGATGAAGAACATAATAGTTGAGTACAATTCATATGACTCTTCATACATGCATGAAGAGACATTGGTAGGATGGGAGAGATTAGTTGAGAAACAGGGAGAGGGACATTCTCTTGGTTTAGTGGATACATTGAGAAATTTGAAGGAAAAAATCATGAGTTGCAAGGAAAACAATGAGCGATTGATTGAGGCATAGGAAAGGATTTCTAGAGCTCATGAAAAGCAAGTCGATATTAATGCATTCATCCTATAGAGCCTTTCAAATTTATAGAAGTAGGGATAACTAGGGATCAGTCATGGACAGGAAGAAAATACTAATGGTGTAGATGGAAGAAGGTCTCAGAAATGGTACAGGATGGACAAAGACGATACAATGAAGAGTGGAAGATCCTTGGATACACTTGATAGTAGGGATAACACTCATGGACTTAATTCTAGCTCCAATTTCAAGAGACATCGTTATCATTACTGCCAACATCCTTATAGGAGGACTGAGAGGGGGTATTTTCTAGGGGAGTTTAAGAAATAAAAGCCTCCTTCTTTTGATGGGGAAGTGAAAAAGTCAGAAGATGCAGAAGCATGGCTGCTTGGGATGAAGAAATTATTCAGATTGCATGATTATTCAGAGAACATGAAAGCCAAGATAACTACCTTTAGTCTCAAGGGAAAAGTAGATATCTGGTTGGAAGTTTTTAAGCATGTCAGAGGCATTATAGAAGAGGAGATAATTTGGTATGAGTTTGAAATACTCTTCAGGAAGAAGTACATGTCTGAAAGATATTATGATAAAAAGGCTAAGGAATTCTATGAGCTCAAGATGGGTTTCATGATAGACGAAGAGTACACGACCATGTTTCTAGGGTTGTTGAGGTATGTGCCCTATCTTAAAGATGAGAAAACAAAGGTCCATAGGTTCATTAGTGGGTTTCCATTAGCATTCAAATATTAGATTGAGTATGATGAGCCTCAATCATTAGAGGAATTCATCAGAAAGATGAAGCATTGTTATGAGTAGTCAAAGTGCAAGCCCAAGTTTAAGCGTTTTTGGAAGGGTAATGAAAAGAATAAAGGAAAATGACTCAAGAAGTGAGGAAGATCTCAAGATGTAGGTGACAAGGAGAATACGAAACCTCATAAGAAGTTCAATGCAATTGAGAGAGGACATGGTTCTCATATTGAGGAACAAAAAAATAAAGGTGATGACAAGAAACATTTGAGGTGTTGGACCTGTGGTGGAGAACATTGTAGGAGATATTTTCCATCACATCAGGGTGAAATGCCTCAGATTTATAGTGCTCATGAGGTGCAAACAGTTGGGGATGTACGCAAGAGAATTCCACAAATCTATGTAGTAGTGGATAATAGGTAGAATGACCATCATGCATCTATTATCGAGATGGAAGGTAAGCTTTATGATCAAGTTGTTTCTATTTTGATTAATCCTGGATCGAATTATAGCTATGTTAGTCATGACCTAGTTGATTAGTTCTGATTCAATAAAGAAGTGAATGAAAAATATTGGTTGGTGCAGTTGATTACAAGGACCAAGAGAAGAGTTCACCAATGGGTGCGATCTTGTGCATTTGAGCTTAATGGGATGCCTACAACAACACACCTAAATGTGGTTCCTTTAGGTTCATATATCATGCTTTTGGGCATGGACTAGTTGTTCATTCAAAAGACTAAGGTAGACTTCTATGACAAAGCCATTGAGTGTCTGGATGATGATGGAGAAAAGAGAGTATTGCAGGAAAATAAGAAGCCTACATTAGTGAAAATGGTTACAACTATGCAAGCCAAGCGTTGCAATAGGAAATAATTTTTATTGTTTGCAATACATGTTTTTAATGACAAAGGAAAGGATGTTAAGGATGATGAAGTCCTGAGGGGGTATCCTATCTTGCAGCCATTTTAGGATGTGTTTATGATTAGGTGCTCAAAATTAGGCTTAAAAAATCAAAGTGTCATAATATTTTTAAACTTATCTTCATATTGAAGAGCTCGTCATTCTGATTCCAACGCTGTGAACGACACTCCAAGATCATATACATAAGTTAGAGCAAGTCAATGTTCAGGGTTGACTTTCTCACACGATAGGATTGGATGATGTGGCAAGGTCCTTCAATGAATGAGGAGGCACCAAGTGGAAGGCCGCTATTGGCCCTCGCATGTCATAAATCACAATCGTAGGCAGGTTGAAATTAAAAATTGGTCCCCGAGCAGAGAAGGGTTGTGATACAATAAGGTAGGCAGGAAGGCATTCAAGAATTAGCTGAAAGAATTAGCTGAAGGCGTAATGCGATGGATCATAATTGCACATCATTGAAGGGAAGGCATTTCAGAAATCAACCCCAACATATGCGGGTTGTGATGCGATAATCACAATCGCAACCCACAGAAGGCAGAGTTCTACATTATGTTACCCACCAATTCATCGCTAATTGCGATGTACGATAGGTTCACAGATGTGATAAGCTATGAATTCCGATTAATTGTTTTGTCGGGTCTGCTAGATCTCAATCGCACAATAGCCCACCGCGTTCACAGACTATAAAGCCCAGTGGTTTCCTCGCCGATTGTGATTTGCAATAAGGCAATCGGTGCCAGCCGACAGATTATGGTCTGCCGAGTGATGAAATTTTTGCCTAGTTAGCGGGTTTTTGGGGCTAATTTGTAGGATCATGCCAAAAATAGGGTAATTTGTGGAGCGAATATTGGGAGAACTAGGATAAGTCAAATTCTTCATTTTTCCACCAAATTGGTTGCAAAAAGAGGCTAGATAGCCATTTTTGAACATTCTGAACTGATTGGAGCAAGTTTCAGAAGCATTTGAGCATTGTAAACACATATTTTTACTCTTTTGAGCATAATAGAGAGGCCCAAGCCATTGGAAGCTGGACCAAGGAGACGTATCCCAATAGGGGTGAACTCCTTTATCATGTGCTTGTTGTAATGTATTTTTGATGATGTTCAGTACATGTTTATGTTGCTATTTAGTTTCTGGTTTATGTTAAATTTCTCATAAAATTAGCATAAAAACTCTTCATTTCACTTGCAAAAATTGATGAATCCTTAAGCAAAATGAAAGCAATTTGTTTATAATCTGAGGAAGATCTTAGCACTACAAACTAATATTCTAAATTAGATCAAATTTGGTACTAGAGCACTAGGTTTTCTTTGTGAAAGAAGGATTTAATTGTTTGCAAGTTTATGTCATGCTTACAAGGTTAAAACTCAAAAGAGGTGAAGAAGTTGGTTGGAAGCCCTGAAGTTAGGTCAAGGGGAAGGAGAGCAAGGTTGCCACAATCTCCAACACCAATTCAACCTCAAGTTGCAGTTGAGACTCTAGAGATCATGTCTCATGAAGAAGAACCTACAAACATGACAGAAGATGAGAAGACCTTCATAAAGGCTTTCTTTGATATGATAGAGATGGTGAAGGTCCACTATGAAGAGAGGAATAATAGGTTGCAAGGAGAAAGTTCCAAACGTCCCAACGGAGAAGGCTCCTTAGGAGGAGGTAATGGAAAAGGAGATAATGGGAATGGAGACAAACCTCCACCCTCTCCATCATCTTCTTCATCTTCTTCTTCACAAGCATATTCACACTCTTCCACTAATACAACCCTTACTCATACTCATAATCATTCTTCAAAAGGAACTGATAAATCACCTTTTTTAAAACTTGATGTTAAATTCAAGTTGCCCATGTATAATGGTGAAGTGAATGTAGAGAATCTTGATAACTGGATTCGTCAATTGGAGGTCTATTGTAGGATTCAAAACCTTCAAGAGGATGACATAAAGATTAAGTTAGCTTCCTTGAGAATGGAGGGTGCAACACTAGTATGGTGGGAATCAAAGACCCAAGAGGAGATTAAAAAACACTGTAAGATCTCAATTTCTTTGAATGATTTCATTTATGAAATCAAAAGACAATTCTACCCTCTAGCTTATATGCAAAAAGCCATCATGAATTGCCAGAACTTTAGAAAGCTAAAAGGTAAAAATGTGCAAGATTACACCCAAGAATTCAGAAAAAGGTCTCTGATGTTAGGTTTAGATTTGCAATCACAGGACACATTGATGAAGTACATAGGGGGTTTACACAGTTACCTTAGGCACACTATATTAATGTTTAATCCCAATAATCTAGATGATGTGTGTGTGCAAGCCACTCATCTTGAGGCAAGAGGAAAAAACACCCTAGATGAAGGTAGTAAAAAGCCATTTAAGGGTAAAGAGAAAGAAAAGGGTTTCAAGGGAGAGAAATATGCATCCATTAAAAAGGAAGGAGAGAAAACAAGCTGTAAACATTGTTCTAGAGAGGATCACGATGAAGCTCAATGTTGGAAGCTTCATCCCGAAATGAAACTAAAGAAATTCAACAACAGAGGAAAAGAAAAGATAACTGCAATCACTCAAGAAGAGGATTTGGGATCCGAATCAGGTGATGAAAAAAAATTCACAGCCATGGGGTTTCAAGGAAAGGAATACATTGCTAGCACTAGTTCCTCAAACTCACATAATGAAACTCCAAATGAAAAGAGGAGAATAGAACTGTTTCACATAAGGGTGATATAAAAACATAACAAGATTGATATGCTGTTTGATAGTGACTCTCAAGCCAATCTTATCTTAGAAAAAATTATCAAGAGTTTAAATTTGGAAACTGTTCCACATCATAAACGTTATCCACTTGGATGGGTATGTGACAATGCACAATTGCAGGTTACGAGAAAGTGTAAACTAAAATTCTCTATCACTGCAAAATTCATAGATGAAGTGGAGTTTGACATTGTGCCATTAGATATTTGTGGCATCATTTTGGGAAGCCCATACCTTTATGAAAAAAATCTATTTTCCATCGACATGAAAACAAATATCACATACTAAAAAATGGAGTAAAATATATTGTGAGAGCGCACAACAATAAAACAAATCTTTCGATTGTTAATGCAGGGCAGATGAAAACACTGGTGAATTCGAGCAAGAATTTCGTGCTTCTCATGATCAAACCCAAAAATGATGTTGATAATGAAGCTTTTAAAGGTTGTGATTCAAATTTGAAATCTGAATTGGTTGACGTAGTTAACCAATATGATGAAATTTTTCAGGAACCAAAGGGATTACCTCCCAAGAGAGGAATCCAACACGAGATACAATTGCAACAAGATTGTCCTCTTCCTAAAATTGGCATGTGAAGGATGTCAGTGATGGAAAGTGCAAAAATAAGACGCAAATCTAGGGATTGTTGAATAAAAGGATCATTCGTCCTACTCTTTTACCGTGTGGTGCACCTCTTGTTTTGGCACCCAAGAAGAATGGTAAGCATTTCGTTGAATGGGATTCAAGAAGTGGTTTTCATGAAAGTAGAGTTGTTGAAGGAGATATATGGAAGATGAAATTTAAAACCAAACAAGGTTTGTTTGAATGACTTGTTATTCTTTTTGGTATTTTCCATGCTCCTACTACTTTTACGCATATGAAGAAAGATGTGTTGAAGCCATTCCTAGACAAGATAGTCTATTTGGATGACATTTTCATTTTTAGAGAATTTCATTACGAACATTTCATGTGTGAGAAAAAAAATACTTGATGTCGTATGCCAAGAACATTTGTTTATGAAGATGTCAAAGAATATGTTGGATAAAACTTCTTTGATGTAATTGAGCCTTGAAATTGGTTCTTCCAAGCGTGTTTAGGTTCCCAAAGGATTTTTAGTAGTCTGCGTGAGACGTGGAAAAGGTGAGCTAAAGTTAGACCTCTCCAAGATTGATTCCATAACAGTTTGTGGTATAATTGAATCCATTCCTACGGACACAGGTGAAAGAATCATACATCCCCATGAAGCTGCATATGCCTTTTCTCTGCTCGCAATTTACACAGGCAGGCTCAAGATAATCATTTGGATAAGAGGTTTTTTGGGAGCAGCCCAATGTTGGAGGAGAAATTTTGTTAATTTTTCTTCTATTGTAGTTCATTTGCATTCATTGGCAGTTGTGCAAAAGGTCTTCCAGTGGGGAGGCAAACAACAAGAGACATTTGATGTTTTAAAACAAATGATCAGTACAACTCAATACTTGTTTTTCCAGACTTGAGACAGTTATTTAAGTTTCAGGTTGTTATATGTGACTATGCCATGGGCTCAGTCTTTTTGCAATGTGGTAAGCCCATTTTTTTCATTCTAAAATTTTCAATGATAAAGTGTTTAAGTTGTAATGACAAAGGCACTTCCATTGGATGGGTTTTATTATACTATTCCACTCAGTCAAAAGGTATAAGAAAGGTAGAAGTGACAAGTTTGTTGATGTACTTTCTAGGCCTATAGTTTGTATAACTACTTTCCTCAAGAATCATTTTGTTTTACATGAAAGTTATGTTAAAAAAATACAGACGTTCAAGATGTATATTCAAGCTTGAGTCAAAGGAATCAAGTGGAGGAATTTTTTTACCATTTGCATCATAATGTATTGTATCATCTTGGTAACAAGAATGTTTCTACTGATAGTAACATGGATAAGGCCAAAGAGTTCATTGAACGACTCCAAACGGTACATCAAACAGTGCAAGAACAACTTGAAAAGGTTAAAGGCAAGTACACAGAAAGACATGACAAGAATCGTGGAGATCACAATTTTCAATTTAGTGATTAATGGACCAAGATTGCAAAGGTGAGGGAACTGTACCCTCACCTGCTAGTCAATTGAAAGTAATCTTTTTGGGTCCAAAAGGCTTCCAGTGGGGAGGAGTGATTAGGTGCTCAAAATTAGGCTCAAAAAATCAAAGTGTCAGAATATTGTTAAACTTAGCTTCAGATTGAAGAGCTCATCATTCTGATTCCAATGGTGTGAACGTCACTCAAATCTGAGCTCGTATGCAAGTCAAAGTTTAGGGTTGACTTTCTCACATGGAAGGATTGGATGATGTGGTAAGATCCTTCAACGAATGAGGAGCCACAAAGTGGCAATCCACCATTGGCCCTCGCATGTCGTAAATCGCAATCGCAGGTAGGTCAACGTTAAAAATCAGCCCCAGAGCAGGGAAGGATTGCGATGCGATAAGGCAGGAGGGAAGGCATTCAAGAATGGATCGAAGGTGCGATGCGATGGATCGCAATCACACATCGACGAAGGGAAGGCATTCCAGAAATCGGCCCTAGCGTACTTGGGTTGTGATGCGATAATCACAATCGCAGATCGCAATTGCAACCCATAGAAGGTAGAGTCCCGCATTATGTTACCCGCCGATTCACCATCGATTGCGATCTGCAATAGGTTCACGGATGTGATAAGCTATGAATTCTGGTTAATTGTTCTGTTAGGTCTTCCAGATCCCAATCACACATCGCCCACTGCTTTCATAAACTATAAAATCCTACTAGTTTCCTCACGTATTGCGATTTGCAATAAGACTATCGGTGCCAACAGATTATGACTCACCGCGCGGTGAAATTTTCACCCAGTTAGCGCGTTTTTGGAGCTAATTTGTAGGATCATGCCAAAAATGGGGAAATTTGTGGATCAAATATTGGGAGAACTAGGAGAAGTTGTATCTTTAGTTTTCCACCAAATTGGTTGCAAAAAGAGGCTAGATAGCCATTTTTGAACATTCTGAACTGATTGGAGCAGGTTTAAGAAGCATTTGAGCATTGTAAACACAAATTTCTACACTTTTGAGCATAATAGAGAGGCCCAAGCCATTGGAAGTTGGACCGAGGAGACGTAGCCCAGGAGGGGTGAACTCCTTTATCATGTGCTTGTTGCAATGTGTTTTTGACGATGTTCTATACATGTTTATGCTGTTGTTCAGTTTCTGGTTTATGTTAAATTGCTCACAAAATTAACATAAAAACTCTTCATTTCACTTGTAAAAATTAATGAATCCTTAAGTACAATGAAATCATTTTGTTTACAATATGAGGAATATCTTAGCACTACAAACTAATATTATAAATCAGATCAGTTTCCCACAGATATTCCAGAGCTACCTTCTCATAGAGAGGTGAATTTCTCTATTGAGTTGGTACCAGGGGCAACACCAGCATCTAACGCACCTTATATGATGAGCATGCATGCGTTGGTGGAGTTGAAGTTGCAACTTAAAAAAATGCTTGATAAGGGATACATAAGGCCAAGTGTATCTCCATGGGGTGCACCAATGTTGTTTGTAAGGAAGAAGGATGGTACTCTCAGATTATGCATTGATTACATGAAGTTGAATAAGGTTTCTATCAAGAACATGTATCCATTTCCACATGTTGATGATTTGTTTGATCAGTTGAAGGGAGATGCAATATTTTCGAAGATTGATATGAGATTAGGATATCATCTAGTATGCATCAAAGAAGAAGACATCTACAAGACTGCATTTTGTACAAGCTATGGGCACTATGAGTTTGTGGTGGTTCCTTTTTGTCTTACCAATGCTCAGACCACCTTCACGTGTTTCATGAACACTGTCTTGTTCCCTTATCTGGATGAGCTTGTGATAGTATTTTTTGATGACATATTGGTATATTCAAATAATGAGGAGGAGCATGTAGATTACCTGGAAACAATGTTGAGATTGTTAAGAGAGCATAAGTTATATGCCAATCTCAACAAGTGTAGTTTCTTTTAAACTTAGATTCATTACTTGGGACATGTTTCCAAGGAAGGGATAAAAGTGGACCATAAAAGATTAAGGCTATCATGGAGTGGCCAACTCTAGGAAATGTGGATGAAGTTATATCATTCATGGGACTAGCAGGTTATTACAAGTGGTTCATCAAGAACTTCTCTAAGATTGGCTATCCTATAACATCCTTCCAGAGGAAAGGGAAGAAGTTCGAATGAACTGAGAAGTGTGCAACTAGATTTGATAAGTTGAAGCATTTTCTTACAAATTCTTCGGTTTTGAATATTGTAGATTCCGATAAGGAGTTTGTGCTTTGTACATGTGCTTGTAAGGAAGGACTTGGTGAAGTCCTGATGCAGGAAGGGCAAGTGGTTTGCTATGAATCAAGGAAGTTTAATGAGCATGAGCAGAACTATGTGACTCATGATCTTGAGTTGGCAGCTATCATTCATGCATTGAAAATGTGGAGACATTATCTTCTTGGTAGGAGGTTCATCTTGATGAGTGATCATAATGGACACAGGTACTTATTTGAAAAACCCAATTTGAATGCAAGGAACGCTAGATGGTTGGCTACCCTTAATGAGTTTGACTTTGAGACTAGGTACATTAAAGGAAAGGAGAAAAAAGTTACGGATGCTCTCATTAGGAGAGTACAGGTGAATCATATTTTAGTTGTGAGATGTTATGGGACATATTTACAGGAGCACATCTTGTAGGAAGGGAAGCATGATGAGAAGTAACAACAACTAAAGTAGAGATTACAGGAGCAAGGTGAAGGTGATATGGATGAGGAGTATCACCTCACGACATATGTCTTGGTTAGATTCAAGAGCAAGATTTATGTGCTAGATAACAGTGAGTTGAAAAATCTTATATTAAATGAGTTTCATTTCAAGCCATATTCGGGCCACCAAGGATACCGGAGGACTTTGAAAAATATCTAGAAGCTCTACTATTGGCCGAATTTGAAAAAAAAGAGTGGCTAGGTTTCTTGCAAGGTGCTTGTACTATCAATAGGTTAAAGTTGAATGCAAGAATCAAACTGGTATGTTGCAACCTATTCCAATTCCATAATGGAAATGGGAGGTCATTTCCATGGACTTCATTACAATATTTCTGAGGACACTGAGGAAACATGATTCCATTATGGTTGTGGTTGGTAGGTTGAGTAAGGTGGCTCACTTCATTGCAGTGAAGTCTACTAATTCAACCAGTGAAGTAGCTTAGATCTTCATTAGGGAGATAGTGAGGTTCCATGGAGTTCCCAAGAAGATTGTATCAGATAGGGATATTAAGTTTGCTTCCAGGTTTTGGAAGGAGTTGTTTGTTGGCATGGGGATAGAGTAGTGAGGTTCCATGGAGTTCCCAAGAAGATTGTATCAGACAGGGATATTAAGTTCGCTTCCAGGTTTTGGAAGGAGCTGTTTATAGGCACGGGGATAGAGTTAACTTTCAGAAAAACTTATCATCCATAAAAAAATGAACAAACAAAGAGTATTAACAATATTCTTGAGTATATGTTGAGGATATATGTCATTCATCAACAAAGGAAGTGGGAGGAGTATATTCTGTTTAAAAATGCAACAAGAAAGTCTCAATTTGATTTTTCCTTGGTCAAATTGAGAAAAAAATGAATTTCCACAACAACAGACAACTTGGGTGAAATTAACTTGTGTGACATGGCCTGTGTCACTCAATTTACTCAGTAAATTCGAGTTAGAGGAGTTGGAGTCCAAATTAAGCATGTGTGATTTATAATTTGTAGCAATCAAGGTCAGTTATTTCATGTTATTTTTAGTTAAACTAGTTCTAACTGTTGTAGGAACTAATGGAAGGTCAGTTGTGTAGTGAGACTTCAGTATAACTCAGTGATCATCTAGGTAACTAATCAATCATCCCAAAATAGCTAGTGCATGCAGAGAATTCGAGTTCCCCAGCTGTGGTGGTGATTCCAAGGCAATGTAACATCAATTGTAGACTAGTCTTGAGCATACAAGTGTTGCATGCAATTAGATGATAAACCTTGGGAATCACACAATCATTTTGGAGGAAATTACTAAATAATAGAGTCCTAATCATGTCAGGAATTATGTAAGGAAATAGGGGCTCAAGTAGAGGCAGAAATTGATTAATCCTGGGTTAGAGCTTCTCAGTGAGTAGAGAGATAGTTTATTCACTTACAGGTTGAGCTTAGTTGAGCAAAGAAATTGTAATAAATATCTATTCATCAGATCAATGCAAGCAAACCAAGGTTTTTTTATAAGATTTCTTTCCCCTGGAAAAATACTATGTGCATGTGTGTTATTCTCATTACATGTTTGTGATTGATGTTCTAAATTGTGAAATGAATTCCACAAAGTAGTATAGTAGGTTTGTGTCTTGTGATTTTGAATAAAATTTCATGAGAAGTTGCAATTATACACCATAATTTCTACATGGTATCAGAGTAGGATTCACATTAGAACAAGAATTTCAAAATTGTTTCTCAGGAGGATTGAAATTGCAATTTAGTGTAGTAGGATATCTTTAGATTTGGGAGAATAATCTTTAACGGGTTGAGACTTGAGTATTCCTTGGAAGGTAGCTCAAATTTCATTACATGGAAGGATCACATGTAGGTGGTATTGGATGAAAATGGCTTGATATAATACATCAAGACATATGTTGCAAAACCATAGGCATATGATGCACAAAACCTAGCCCAATGGAAGAAAAATGTAGACAAGGCGAGAAGAATAATATTGGAGGGAGTATGAGATCACATGTCTTAAATATCCATGGGAAAAAAACTCCATTCATAATGTGGAAATCACTGACATAATTGTCTGAGAATAGTAGCGACCACAAGAAGCTAGCACTCAAGGATAAACTTCAAAATATCAATAGGTAGAAGAATGACACTATCCCACAATATATGAGAAAATTTACACAAGTTAGTGATGAACTTGGTGAGGTTGGTGTTAATGTTGCAGAAGATGACTTGGTGAGCTTACTCCTTCTAGGCCTTCCCAACAGCTGGCATAACTACCAAGATTTGGTGAATGGGAGGGAGAAAATATTGTATTGGGAATAGTTATGGTTTGATTTGGTACATGAAGAAATAAGGTGGAATACCAGAGATGGGACTTCATCAAAGGGAGAGGATGAAGAAAAATTTTCTTTGATTGGAAAGGGAAAGAAGGGAAAAGTGAAGAAATCTCAAAACAAACTAGAATCTAGCCAAAGGGGCAAGAAGAAAGATTTGTCCAAAATTAAATGCTTAAATTTTCATGAATTCAACCATTATGCCATGAAGTGTCCACACAAAAATTCAAGAAAGAAGACCTCAAGAGGAGTAGAAGGTGAAGGTTTGGCTTCACAGTTTGAGCTTGACCTTGCCCTTATCGCATGCATGACCAACATAATGATGGGAGCATGTAGTACTTGGACTCAGGTGCATTGTTCCACATGATAGGTTGTAGATATTTTTTTAGTGACATGGAGGAGAAAGATCTCTAGATGCACATTTAGCTGGAAGACGACAGAAGGAACAAAGTGACTAGGATTGGTACAATCACCTTTCATAGGGAGTAAAGCTCCCCTCTCAAACTCAAGGATGTCATGTTCATTCTAGGCCTAAAGAAAAATATTATCTCTATTACATTTTTGGAAGACCATGGTTATGATGTGATCTTCGTCAAAGGGAAAAAATTCCCGAGACACATAACCATGAGACAGGTGAAGCTGATTAGGGTTCATGTGAAGAAACTGTATAAACTAGATTTGGAAGATTGTGCTCCATTAAGCAGTAAGGCAGAGTGCAGAGCCGCGATGTTGGTGAACTTTGGCACAAAAGACTTGGCCATTTGAATCACGTTGCCTTAAATATTATGCAAAAAATAAACTCTGGCCTTCCTGAAGGAGCACTTGAGTGACAGGATGCATTTAAAGGATATACCTAGAGGAAGTATGCAAAATCCACATTCCATGATTGGGACAAAAAAGCACATGCAGTCTTGGAAATAATCCACTCTGATGTCTGTGGACCTTTCTTGATAGCCTCTACTACCATACACAAATATTTTTTCATTTTTAAGGATTACTTCTCAAGGAATTGTTGGATCTTATTCATGCAGAAGAAAGATGAGACATTCTCCAAGTTCGTACAATTCAAGGCACTAGTTGAGAAAGAAAACTACAAGAAGGTGAAGGCTCTTAGGAGCGATAATGGAGCTCAGTATGTTTTGAATGAATTCAAAAAAAAATTGTGCAAAATAATGCATTCGACGAGAGATGACAACACCCCACAACCCACAACAAAATGGGGGTGGCTGAGAGAAAGAACCATAACATTGTGGAATTTTCAAAGACTATGTTGTATAACCAAGGCCTATCTTTGCATTTGTGAGTTGAGGCATGCAACACAACAATCTATTTGCAGAACTTGAGTCCTCACCGGATTCTTGGTATGATTACATGGAGGAGGCTTTCTTTGGGAGAAAGCCGAATGTGTCGCATTTCAGGAGTTTTGGAGCCTCTGTTTACTACCATGTCTCTAAAGAATCAAGGAATAAGCTTCAGAAGATAGTAGAATTGGGGGTATTTGTGGGTTACATAGAAAATCCTAAGACTACCATGTGCACTTACCTTCCCTCAAAATTAAAGCTATGCGAAGGGATGTAAAGTTTGATGAGGAGAAGCGATGCGATGCTCTCTTGGTAGGGAGCTTCAGATCCCAATAGAAGAGAAAATTTTAGCTCCAAAGGAGGAACCTCAGGAAGTTGTGAGCATCCAAAAGTAGAGGAGCATAAAGTGGGATATCAACTCAAGCAGAAACATCTAGAGAAGGCAAAAAAAGAACCAAGGAACCTGATAGACTTGTGCAGGATGCGAGGGAGAATGTGTGAGCTCCTTCAAATTTGCATAGGCAAAGGAGGTCACTTGAGAGATACACTGGATAGATGGCTATAATGACAGATCTTGTAGAGACTGAGCCATCCTCTTGGGAAGTGGTCCCAAGACCAACAAATAATTAGTTGTGGGTTTGAGATGGATCTTCAAGGTTAAGCATGTAGTAGACGAAAGCATAGAGAAGTATAAGGCTATATTTGTGGCCAAAGGGTACTCTTAATTTAAGGGAATTGACTATGAGGAGAACTTTTATCCTGTAGGAAGGTACTCATCCATGAGATCAATTCTTTATCTGGATGCACATATGGGGTGTAAGATCCACCAGATGGATGTAAAGACATCATTTCTCAATGGGGTTGTTGAGGAGGAGGTGTACATCAAGAAACCAGGAGGTTTTGAGACAATTGATTGACAGTCTCATGTGTGCAGACTCAAGTGAGCATTGTATAGTCTCAAATAAGCACCCTGTGCTTGGTACACTAGGATCAACAACTATCTTAATGGTTTGGGCTTCACCAAAAGTGAAGTGGATGAAAACCTATATCACATTTTGGTAGAAGGTAAATTTCTTATTATTGTCTTATATGTTGATGATTTGATTTTAACTGGTGATGAGAAGCTGACCAGATCTTCCAAGGAGGACCTTGCAAGGGAATTTGAAATGAAGGACATGGGTACTACTTCCTTGGGTTGGAAGTATGACAAGGTGATGGGGAATTGTTTGTATCTCAAGGAAAGTATGCAAATGAGATACTACAAAGATTCCACATGGAGAGTTGTAAACCCATGGAGACACCTTTATCAACCAAATGGAGGAAGGAGGATGTCGCTTCAGGTGAGGAAGTAGATGCTACCATTTATCGACAGTTAGTGGGTTTACTGATGTATCTTGTGAACACATGACCATATATGTGCTATTCAGTCAACCATATGAGCCAAGCTATGGTTAGGCTGACCAAATTATTTTGAAAGGAAACTAAGCGTGTTATGAAACCAGCGCACAAAAAGATAGAAAAGATAGATCAACGCCTTAGAATTCAGCCTCTTCGAGGGGGAAACCTCCTTTACATTACATAAATGAAAAATTCTTGGATGATACAAATGAAAAAACGTCCTTTCTATATATAGGAGTCTATGGGGTCACAATATAACCAAGCCGAACTAACAATAATAATATAAAGGCACAAAAAATAACAATAGAGGGATTCTATGGGGCATAATAATAACAATATGGGTACAATAGGGGCACAACAATATTAATAAGGGATACAACTACAATAGTAATGGGGGAATCACTAGTATTATAGGGACCT